>JAOEHY010015064.1:2500-21654 GCA_025447955.1 Psilopsiagon aurifrons
ACTGTTTCACTGTGAAACACTCCCTGGCCAGATGTCCCATGTCAGAAGATAGCTGCCAAAAAGCAGGAATGTGGAGTATGCACACAGGTACCTTGGCAGCATAAAGGTGCATGCTGCGCTGTGGCTGCTAGCTCTGCCTCGTCTGTATCTTGTTAGTGTAATAGTGGCGTGGGGGAGTTCAGTAGACTTGTTGTCACTCAGCTCCTCACTGCTCCAAGTGGTATATGATAAGCCCTGGTTTTGAGAGCTCGCTGACCAGGACAGCAACCAGCAGCAAATGGATTGTATTCCACCCAGTACACAGCATGCTGCCATTACAGGGGGGTTTGGAGCAGGTAAATGCATCGTTTCTGTCATGTATTTTCCTCATTGTAAGTTACTTTATTGACACCACCGCTCATTCCAACTGCTGGAAAACAACCTGTTGTCACCAGTAAGCGTATCCTCAGGAGCACAGTCATAAAGAACCTGTTTCAGCTTTGGCTCCATGCTGTCTTCTTGAAGAAGAGTACAATTTCTCAGGGAAAAGAGAAGAAAACCGTATTATACTAATTCGAGGTTAGGTGTATATTTAAAATGAGGAAATTGCTTGGTTTTACAGTTCAGCTCTTCTTTTAAAGCATTTCTCAGTATAGTAAGGACACTGAAAGTGCCTCTTGCCAAAGTAAATGTTATTCTTCACTCATCAGTCCAAGTTTTCTTGGAGGTTGTTGAGCTGTCAGCACAGTAACAGACCACTTTGCTGGCGTGTATGGTCTGACGTCCACCTTAAACTATTGCAATGGCCTTGCCTGGGAGGAGAAAAAGCACTGCAGTTGTTCACCTTTGGATCAGCTCTTCTCCCCATCAATTTACTCTGTTCAGTAGTTTAGTACTGGTGTTTCTCCTGCAGCATGTGAGGCCAGGCCGAGGTGCCCAGCCATCAGTATTAACTCCTGCCTGCCTGCAGTGCGGGGCAAAGCACATCCAGATAACTGTATTACTGCTACCAACAGCCTGCTTTCAGAGGTTTCTTCTTCGTTTCACCACGCTGGGTGGCTTTTGAAGAGCTGTTTCAAAGTGGCCTTTGAATCCCTTGCAGGTGGTTTTGCTGCACAGTGTTCTGAGATGATTTGCTGGTGGTGCTGTGCTGGGCTTTCAAATCTGCATATCCACAGGTATTTGCTGTCCTGATGAAGAGTAGGTTTTCCTTCTACCTGAATGTTGGTTTGTTCCTTGTCTTTGGGCAGGGCTCTCTGGGTTTATATTGTTTAGGATGGAGTGATGTGGTGAAGTAAGTATGAAACGTGCCCTGTGCAGGACACAGCGTTGTGCCCTCATCCCGGTTCTGGCCTTGGGCTCCTCACTGGTCTGGCCCGTGGCTAGGTGAGCTGGAGCTCAGTTGCTTGGCCGGTCACCAGTGAAGGGAGCAGTAGGGAAGAGCGGCCCATCCTTCTGCAGCAGAGAGCTGGCCAAGGGCAGCTATTGCTGTGTGCTCATCAGAGCTCTTGGAGCTCAGTGCCTGAGCTCCCCTCTGGGAGCTGCCCCGGCATTCTGGGCTGGCACCCAGGACTTGACACAAGCCCACGGAGTCATCTCCTTGTGCCCTCTTCGGCTCAGTGGTGTGGCTGCAGTGTCAGAGGGAGGGAGGTGGAGGTTAAGCCCCCCCTGGAGGGATGGTCTCCCCCCCCTCGTGCTGGCCACTGAATCCCTTGTGTTTCAGGGAAGCTGAGCTTATGGAGCAGAGCCACGTGCAGCCACAGCAGCTCCATAGTGTGTTGGCATTAAAGATACCCAAATCAGAGGTGGGTCTTGTGCCTCCGAGATTTGTCATTGTATTTGCAGAGGGAAAATCTTAGTTTATCAGTCTGAAATGGTCATTTAACTGCCAGGTGCCGTGCAGTGGTAAATGATGCCCCGAGCAAGCGGAGTGTGTGTCAGCATTTCCTCCTGGATGCTCTCAACAGGAAGGTTTCCTTTTGGGTGCACCGTGGGGTGCTTCACGCCCGCAGGCAGCACGGGGGATCCCAGTCCTCCGGCAGCAAGGGGAAGCTCCACTCTCAGCTTTGGGCAGAGCGAGTCAGTGGCTGTGCTCCGGTCATCAGCGTGCCTGATCAATGTCTGCGCCGCGAACACCTGCACATCAGGTGTTCCTCTGACTCCTGGAGAGGAAAGAAGGCAGCAACAGTCCTGCCTGCTGATGGAATACCCCGTCCCCACCACGTGCAAGATGCCGTCCTGGTCCTCGAGAGCTCCAAGCTTTGTAAGAGGATCGGGAATTTGTAAGTAAACTCCGACTTCCAGGAGTTATTCCTGTCTTTTCTCCCACCTGCTGCTGCACCGAAGCACTGAGGAATCACTGGTGTGTTGATTGATGCTCCTCATAAAAAATCCGGTGGTTTCAGACCTAATTTCTCAAACATAATTACATGACATCCCGCTGCCAAATTTCCTCGGGCTTGGCTCCTGCAGTCATTTTTCTCTGTGTTGGATTCCACCCTGGTTTGATTATTTGCTGCGTGCAATGAGCATCTACTGCATTGCTGTAATCCCCTCTATTTACTGCAGTCTGTGGAAATGAAGCTCGCTCGGAAGTGCACTGCTGGCCCATGAATCCATGGGAACAGAGAGTGAGTGACACTGGAAAAGTAGGAGTCGAGTTTCATATCCTGGCCTGTGCCTTCCCACAGCTTCGGGTCTTTCTGTGCAGTTACCTGTGCTTTTAGTGCTGGGGCTTTGTTTATTTCACCCCTAGGTCAGTGCATCTCCATCCATGCTTCATTACTTCGAAAGCTGCTGCATCTGACTGATAAATACTCTTCAGTTCATGACATGGGTTATCACAGAATGGTTTGGGTTGGAAAGGACCGTGAAAAGCTCATCCAGTTCCAACCTCCTGCCACCTTCCACTAGACCAGGTTGCTCCAAGCCCCGTCCAGCCTGGCCTTGAACATTTCTGCTTTGTTGTCCTTATTCGTGTCTCTACTTTCTGTAAAGCACTGATTGATGTGAATGTTGTGAGTGCAGCTTCAGGAGCTGCTTACAGAGGCAGCACAGGCTGCTGAGTGCTCTTCTTCTGAAGTCTTGGCCTCAAGGCACTGACACCTCTGGGCCTCCCTCCTCACCAAGCCCGAGTCTCGACCTTCATGTCCACCCCTGCTCCTCAAAGTGGTGCCCTCTTCCCTAAGACCATCTATGAGTAAGAAGTGCAGTGACAGAACCAAGACACCCTCAGAGCAGTATCGGGTAAGAGGATCCTTTCCCACCCTGGATGTTACCGCCCAGCCAAACCAACCCAAATCCAACAAATCCATTTGGGATGTCACGGAGCAGCCAGCCAGCCGCCTTCAAGAGCAAGAGGCTCTCCCACTGCTTGTGTCTGCATGATCTGTGGAGGTACTGCAGGGACGTACACTGGGGTTAATCCTAGAAAGCAAAGTGATGCCTGGACACAGCTCCCCAGGAAGGCGGGCTACCACGTGCGGAATCCTCCATGGGCTCTTTCAGTGAGCCCCGTGGCTCGGATGGGTACATGGTGCGTAGGACGGAGCTGGGTTGATCTGTGTCCTGCCGCTGTGTGGTCCATGCAGCGGATCAGCTCACAGGCCAAACCCCACCATGTTTTACCAGACCCAGCACCTCGAGTGACCACTGCAGCACGCACAGTACATGGATGTTTTGCCGCATGTATTTCGCTCCTTTCTTTCAGCTTGGAGCATCTGCAGGCAGGCAAGGCAGCGAGAGGACAGGCTGACTGAAAACAAACCAGAAGGTAAGGGGGGGGGGCAAACAACATGGAGTAAGATTAAACAGGTGTATATACAGAAGTAGTGGTGATTACACATCGCTTTCTGATTCACGGAAACAACTAGGTTGGAAAAGATGTTTACATCAAGTCCACCACTAAACCACATCGCTGAGGGCCTCATCTACACGGTTTTTGAAGGCTTCCAGAGAGGGTGATTCCACCACTGCCCTGGGCAGCCTGTTGCAACGCCTGAGCACCCTCTCCATGAAGTTTTTGCTAATACCCAATCTACACCTCCCCATGCCCAGCTTGAGGCTGTTACTACTTGTCCCAGCCCTTGTTACTTGGGAAGAAAGAGACCACCCACCTCCTGTCTCCATCCTCCTTCCAGTTTGTTATAGAGTGATAAGGTGTTATCTCCCTCAATTTTTCCCTTCTCCAGATTAAACCACCCCAGTTCCCTCAGCCATTCACTTGGAATTAAACCACTTGAGACAGACCCGATTAAGACCAGACATGGACGACTGCCAGCTTAGTGAAAAGGATTTATTAGAAAGTGTTAAGCACTACACAAAACGGGTTTTAGAGTATTTTTTCAGTAGACAGCACTCCAGCTTTATGCTACAGACACCGTATGATGGACTTTGGCCAGCCACTGCGCTCACAAGAGCCATCTTTACGATGAGACATTCACGCATCACGCACAGTGAGAGGAAGGAGTGCAAAGAAAACCCTTTTGCTCTGCATCAGTTCACACAACGGTACACAGCAATTGTTTTCCCCAAGGCAATTTGTATCGAGGGAGTTCCCACCACCTGGGGGCTCAGCGTCCCCATCCCCTGCCTCCAGCGCTGGTGCACGTGGGACCTGCGGCACGAGGAGTTCCAAGAAACAGAAATCCAGCTTCCATGCTACGTAACAAACAACGAGGTTGAGGTACGCGCCTTCCTTACTGCTCTTCAGGAAAAAACAAGAGGAGAGGCTATGGATTAAGGCAATGCATTTCTTTAATTCAACACCGACACTGTATTGAACCGCATATTTTCGGCTAAATTCTGACGTATTTCATTGTAAAAAATCAAGTTACTGATCACATGCTATTCTATCCATCTTCTTCATTATGCTTTGAAATACAGTGGAACATCACTATAGTCCCAGCAACATGGCAGCAAGTGACAGCTTATCTGCCAGCCAGGAGCTGCAACACAAGGAATCAGTGACCCCATCTCCCAGTTTGAGTCCTCCACCCATTTCCACTTCTCCTCTAGAAGGGGAAAACAACCCACAGAACACTTCTCTGGCTCCTGAGAGGAGCTTTATAGCAAGGCTCAACTGTATAGAGTAAAAAGATATAAAAGGCATTAAAATTTAGAAGTCCAGAGAAGGAAAAGGAAATAGAAATTAAGTACGCACAGCGTGATAAACCAGGAGAGACATAGCAATTTGCTACAACATCTTTCAGAAAGTGCTAACCCCTTTTAGCTTAAAATAGTTCAAGAGATCATACAAACTGCTACCACAGTGTAAAACTGAGTACTTTGAAAAAGCTAAAACCTGCCTTGACTGTAGAAAATGTATTCTCTCTGTTTCTAATTTACACAGCATTCTTATTTAGGCACACAAAAATAAATAGAGACAGTCAAATGCTTCATTAAGTCTGCAGAAAGTCATGGTTAAAACCAAGCGATCAACCCTTGTGACAAACATCACAGATTTTACACATACGTGTATCTCTAACCACGCGTGTATGCAGGGGTGTGTGTCCCTTATTTCATCCTCAGGCCTCTGCAGAAATTACTGCAGGGCAAGGCTGGGTTTTCTGCCAAGAAGAATTAAATGGGGAACTACTGGCTACAGAGAGGTAACTTCTCAGAAAACTTGACTGATACTCTCTGTCCAAATGGTTTATTCAGGTTTTTGGGCCAGGAAATCTGGGGCTGGAGCAGAATCCAGGCTGAGCCAAGGCCAAAGGCTGTTGCTGCATGGCAGGACTGGAGGGGGAGTGCTGAAAGTGTCATGTCTGAGAGCAAGGGAACAACTATTCCTGTCTCAGAGTAAAAATACTTCTCTACTCAAATCTGGATGGAGCCCAAGCTGTTCCTTCCATAAGGAACAGTGGGAGGTGGCCCTGCCCATGGCAGGGGGGTTGGAACTAGATGATTTTAAGGTCCTTTCCAACCCTAACTATTCTACGATCTCAGTATTGCTGCTACCTCAGTAAAATCGGTTTTACCTTAGGTGTAGGCATTCCCCTGGCACATTTGGTGACCCCACATCTGCTTTTAAAAAGCTTGTGGTACCTCTGCTGCCCTCCCTACACAAAAGTGCTCAGGGGAAGTAGAAGAGTTGTTGCATGTGATTCCAGATTGCACCCATTCACCGACACCAGCCTGGAGCTCCATGCTACAGGCCCTAGTTAATGAAGAAAAGTATGATGCAGCTAAGATGTGCACCACTGGCCCTCTCTGATCAGCTGGGAGCCCAGTAACAAATTCTTCTTTAAGTCAAGTGAAGGAGTTGGAAATTGGTTTATGGTATATCCAGCTCTAGCCTGCCAATTCTCTACTAGCTAAGGGCAGGGTTAGACATGATCTGAGGTTGTCACTGTGTGTGTGTGTGTGTATGTCAGCACATAAAAGTCGTTTAAGTTCACCCACTATCTTGAAACAAAGTGGAAAACGTACAAACAAAACCAAGCAGCATCATTTTTATTTGGTGTTACAACAGATGTGCAGCGCCCACGGCTCTGGGCACTGCCCTTCACTGTCTATGATTTTTCTCCTTAAAATCTAAACAGTTCTTCTGTTCAGACAACTCCATCTGCTTTTTTATATACATTGTGACCCCTGCATTGAGCCTGTCCAGTTAATGCTAGAAATCTCTGTCAAGGCAATACTTTGTATTTGCTATAATTAGGGAGAAATCAAAAAGAAAAAATTCACTTTAAATCTGACCCATTCCATGTACTGTACATACCTGTTCCAAAAGCAATGTACTCAGAAGATTCTAGTTTAATGCAGTTATTCAAGTCAAAATGCTGTACATCTAAGTATCCACACAATCGTACATCCCTAATGATTCTTCTTTACACATTTCATTTCTTTTTTAGACATCTGCTTTTAAAAAGGAATAAAGAAGTTGCCCTGTAGGTCTCTATTTCTTTAGAACAAAACATTATATACTACATTGAAAAATAAGTTTATCAAAACCAGGTTCCAATCAGTGTCATGTACAATTTTCAGTTAACGGTTCATGTTGCAATTGCACTTTGCAGATAGAAGAAAATCAACAATCGAAAGCACATTCTATTTCCTCTCGCAGGAGACGGCCTCTTCGGGGTTCTTCTTCCGTGAATGTTTGTATTTGTCCACATAGGCTTTCACCAGGTTTGCCACTTTTGCAGAATTAACCTCTCCGCTCTTGCTATGGCAAACCTGAAACAGTTTAAAGAAAAGCCCCCGTTTGAAACCCTGCTGCTGATTTGCCGCTGTTCCACATCATTTATTTACTTTCCCAACACCCCCCTTTCCCCATCTCAGGCAGGACTCTGGAAACCCCCCGTACTCCCCAGCTGCTTCCTAGGTCCTTCTGAATCTCACAGTGAATGCGGTACGTTGCGAGGAGAAGAGAGCTCTCGCGGGTGGACAAAGATGGAAGTACTTTTGCCTTTCCCGTTCCCCTTTCCCAGCACCTACCCGTTGTGCCCACGAGACTGAGACATTACCCAAACACCACTTCAGCTGAAACGCACACATTTCAGATCACTTGGTCGACTTACTTTATCTACAGCTTTTCGCACTATTTCTTTATACTCCTCCTTAGTGATGTCTTTATTCTGGTAGAAGGGTTTAATAGCCAGTTTGACCTCGTGTGCCGCTTTTTCTTGAATTAACAATTTCTGATCAAGAAACAAACTGAAGCGTTATTTTTCACTGCCTGCGGATGCAGCATTTTATCACAGATTGAAACTTTACAGAATACAAGTTATTACGAAGGCTGGAAAACCCACACTCCCCTCACTCACGTTTCAGCTCTCAGGAAGCTGCCTGTGTTTAACTCAGACCATAATGCTGTCCCACAGCAATCAAAGTAATATTCGTAACAGTGATGCTTTAAGGGAGACGACATAAAAAAGGCTTGCTAGTTTATGTCTTACAGCTGCCACAAAGGTATCACATGCACATGCAAGTGCACGGAAGTGTACTTGCCATGGTTTGCTATTTTTTAGTGTACAAAATTAAACATATAATACATAAAATTTTAATATATATTTTATACATAAATAAGCAGTGTCTATATAAGTATACTCTGAACTTGCCTGGTCCTTCTTCGAGCTATCTGCACTGGCTTCCACTGTCACACTTGCTTTGCTCTCTCCCACTTTTACAGCTGCATTAACGCTCTTGATGTGACTTGACGATGTTGCATTACCCGAGCTTGGTCCCTGAACTGTTCCCGTGTTTCCCAGGACTGCAGTTGGAGCAGGCAAGGCTGGAGCACTCATGTTATTACTTACATGAGCAGCATTTGGAGTACCCTGTTTCAAGAAGTTATCAGCAGTTAATACAGTTACCCTTCAGTATGACAATACGCCTTTCTAGAAGACTCAGCAGCTATAGAAAGTACATGAGTACTACATGCTGTGGTTCATCAGCTGATTACCACACTGTTCATTATTAGGGAAGGTACACACATTGCATGAAATCTACTCAGAGGAAAAAAAGATAAAGCTCTTAAAGCAAAGCCTCCTCCATGTGCCACGGTGGTGGTGAAGATTCTTGCTCTGATCTCAAGGATAAAACAACCACAGTACCCTGCAAACAGGCATGGAAGATGTTAGTTAGCACAAGGGGCAGGAACCTCATGGCCACGGAACCTCTCTTCTTGTCACAGGGTTAACATACACACATTCAAATAACCTCAGACCGCACCTGCATTCCTGCACCACAACAATGCTGCTCTGAGAAAACATTTACTTTCATGGTTGATACCAGCTTGAACTTCCACATGAACTTCAGACCACCTACAAGCCTACTGGAGCCTAGAGGAGAAATGCTGCTTGAAGCACCAGGATCTGTTCCTCAGGAAAAGCCATTTCCTGTACATTTCCAAACACCATCAATAGACCCAGGCACTGTTGATACTTTGGAACTGAGAAGTGAAGTAGCCCTCAGACAGCTCACTTCTGGCACAAGCCAAGAACCCACACTCCCAACCTGTCTCTAGCAGGCTAATCTAACTGCTGCTCTTTTCTTGTGTGTAATCACCATTGCTCCCTTTACATCTGCATTTATGCAGATGGAAAGATAATGAAACAGGAACCTGAGCTCCTTGGAAAGGACACAGACATTGAGCTGTTTCAATCAGCATGCTGATGCTCGCTAGTGCGCTCCCTTTATCTTCCTTTCAACAGGAAGGACAGGTGGAGTCCTGCAGCATTCAGTAATTCCTATTGCGCTACCACTGAGGACTTGTTCAGTGAAAACTCAAAAGCAGCAGCAGCTCCCAAGAGCATTCTGGTTCACGGACACCATTCCACAACAACAGGCGAGAGCAGCAAACGGAACAGGGGCTTTGCTAACAAACAGCTGTATTTTTGAGCAATACACACATACAGAAACTGTTTACTGCTGCACTAGCTACTGTTTCACAGAGGTCTGTAGCCTACATTCTGACTTCTTACAGTTTTAGGAGTTAAACCTGCTGGACTTCCATTGCGAAAATATTTTCATTACAGACCACAGGCATTAATCAAACCAACAAGCAGCCTACAAGCATCTTAGTTCCAACTGTACCTTGCAGAGTACACTTTACTTCAAATGGCCTGTAACACCCCTCAGGATTTTCCACAGTACTTAAGTTCCTTTTGTTCTAAGTTAATGAATATGAATGGCAACAGCAGCTGAAACTGAGAAGAATATACGCAATTTATCAGTTCACTTCCAATCTTTAGAGATGATGGATGAAAACAGAGGGTTAGAAATCATCATTGTACAACATCACTTTTTAACCTGGAATGCAGTGGAAAGCATTTTAGGTTAGAGCAAGCAGCCTGCAACAGAACAAAACCACAAGCCCCGGTCAGCCCCTGAAGAGCCCTTTACACATCACAGATGCTGTGTTACGTCTCCTTGCAGAGCCATGCATTCTATTGCAAGTTGTTCATATTCCTTTCCCTGATATAAAAGCTCTTAATATAAACATCTGACTACAGGAAGAGCTCACATACACAAAGGTTGTTTCAAGGTGTCTTGAAAGGCACAAAAAGACCGCCTGACCTGCCCCAAGCACAGCAATCTTTTTGAAAATGGAGAAATGAAGTGGGGGTTAGGGCTCAAACATGGCAAGCAAAACTCTGGCGTTTCAGGCAAGAAGAGGGACGTAGAACACACCAAAGAAAGCTTGGAAATTACTAACAAAAAAGCTCAAAAGACTGAACAGAACAAAATGCGCATGTGTGAATGACAATGACATTGTCAAGGACAATGACAGCTGGAGAATCGAAGTGTGCAACAACTGGGTGCCATGCAGTACTCGGTAATTTTCCCTCTGTTGGCAGACCCCATGGGATGAGAATCGCAACAACAACGTTTAGGTCACTTCCTAAACGCTGATAAAAGGGGACTCAAACATTTCCCTAAACTTAAGAATCAGGTTTTGAAAGAGAACACTTACGTTTTGGAAATGGGGCACTTGTAAGAAGAAAAAGGCAACAGACACCACTGATAAATTTTTCAGTGTTCCATTACCAGCTGGAACGCCTTGTTACCACAAAACCCAGTTATGGTGTTGTGTATTATTATTTAAAAGCTATAGTGCCAAATCAACTCAGATCCTCACAGATACCTTCGCTTTAAATTTAGTGTGGGGCGAAAGAAGACGGGCAAGAGAGAAAGAAACTGCAAGTATAAATTTATCAAGACTACAGTATTCAATATAAGAAACCCTTAAACTGGTACTACTTTGACACTGCTCTTGCCATGGCTTCTGATAAAGCATACCTGCAATTGTTTTCCATCTTGCTGTGAAGCAATGTAGTTGACTTGTTGAGATGGTGGGGGGGGAGGTGGAGGCGGAGGTAATCCCTGAGACAAATTTGTGGGGGCAGCTACCTGTAGGAGAGGCACTCCGGTAGGGAGATGATGCATGGGCATTGGAGGGGGGATGTTGAAAGGGTTTCCTTGCATATTCATCATGGGAGGAGGATGGACACCCACTGGATATGGGAAGATATTCATAGGCTGGTGCTGTGCATTCACTTGTGGCATTACATTCATTTGTTGCTGCATTATATTCACTGGTAACTGAGAACCATCACTCTGCTGGTTGCCTTGGTCTTTGAGGTTTGGATCTATCAAAAGAAAAAGCAGGTAGCATATTAAGTAGAAAATCTGCACTTCATAAAGCAAAAGTGAAGCCAACTCTTCAAAGGTATGGAATATCAAAGAGCTGTCTATAAACTGAGTATCTTAAAGATACTGCATTACATTATGGCACAGCACTCATCATCAGACACGTCAGTGAGCCAAATGCCAGGTCTGGAGTTAAAAAAAGTTCAGGTTACTATGGAAGTTTCCAGTTTGAATTTCTATTTTCTCTACCTACTCCCATAGCACAGCTAATAAATTATTTCATCACACTGAAACAGTAATTCACCAGCAAAGAGCAGAACGACAACGTAACTTCTTCAGCAATTGCAGAAGGTCAGTCGTATGCTGCACTTCCCCTTTGCCTGATTCACACACACTCCCTGAGCATTCCTGTTAACTACAGAAATAATCTGCTGGGTTTTCTTCCACTGAACAATAAAATGCCCTCAACCAATTTCAAAGATGCTCATATTCAGAAAGAGTTTTTCAAAAGCCCTGTAATGGTACAACAGGTAAAGTCCAGGAGTAAAAAAATAACCTCTTGGGGTGGCCCTTCTTTAAAAGAATGACTTTAGAAGCTCATTCTATCTTCAACAGGAGCCAGAATAACATTTAGCAGCAAGAAATCAGTTCTAAGAAACAGCTGATGGTTTATAATTCACATGTTCTTCCCTTAGAATCTCTTCCTTGAGGAACCCACTGCCACCTAATTCACAGGGAATGGGACTTAAACCCTTATGCTTCATCCCAAATCATCTTTTTTAAAGATCACGGGCTAACAGCATCACTGAGGCTGGAAGTGAAGGTAACAGTGTGATTGCTCCTGAACTGTGTGATCGAAAGACTGCAAAATGCACCATGTCTTCAATTAAAGGTTTAATAAACTTTGCCTGCAGCAGACTGAAGGTTGACAAAGTTGCCCCAAACCTCAGAAGCCGCCAATGCAGTTGTCTTTGAAAGAGGAAGAAAGCTGCTGGCATATAGGATCAAAATGGATAAAAATGAAAGATAAACGAAGGAGACAATGGGAAAGTGCAAGCGTGGCTGTCTTCTGAACTGGATTTTATCGTTTTCAAATACAATTCACATGTTTTAAAATACTTTTAACACTTCAGGGCATTCATAATCTGTGGATGAATTCTTACCTATTCAGAAGTAATCTCATCCACAGTTAATTCACTACAAGAAAGTTTATTTCCACCAGGCCAGTTACCTTTTAGATATAAAATACTTCAAAATATGAGACCTCTACTGAAGCTTTAGAGGAATTGTAACGCTGAAGCACAGTAAAAGTATTGGGTTTGCACTTACTAATCTCCTTAGATTATTTTTAAAGCATTTAGAGAAGAAATGCATATTTTGAAGCAAGATAAATGTCAACACAGTGATGTGTCATCGCTAGAATATACCATGTGGGTCTGTGAAGGCAAATATAAGTCTTCAAAAAAAAAAAATCACCCTTTTTGAAAGGCATGCAGATGCTAAAAGTAACTTGGAAGAGAATACAATTTCTCTTCAGCCAATCAATTTACTTAAGTAGCACTCTTCAGATGCAGTCTTTAAACTGAACTTTTAAGCAAAACTAAAAAGCCATCAAAACACCAGAAATCCCCAAATCCCATACCTAAAAGCCTCCATATTGCAAAAAGACTATGGATTCACCCCGAATTATTTTTAAGAACCAATCTCCTTGAGAGAGAGCACGGCTTGGATTCTACTCAGCTACTACAGCTGTGACTAAGCTCTTACGTTTCAAAACTATGAATATACCTTGCTCAGGCACCTCCTCTTCTTGTCTCATTCCCCATCCAGACTGTGGGCTTGATGAGTTGCATCCCCTTCTTGAATAGTAATTCTGCACATCAGCAGGTAAAGTCTTTCTTACAGCCCAGCTGGATGCAGATGTCCACCCAGATCTGTCAGCAGGTGTATCGAAAGAGTAATCGTGTTCATTCTTACGCTTGTATGGCTGATGTTCTGAGAACCTTGAGGTTTCATTCCCAGAACCATTTGAGCTCCCTGAGACAGGTTTTCTATTTTGCCAGTGATTTTCACTCTGGTCTCCATACATGAAACCACCTCTTCCACGCCCACCTCGGCCACGATAACCCCTCCCTCTATTTCGAATCCAACCTGAACCATAGTTTTTATTCCAAGAATGTCCTGAATTGTCATGCCTGTTATCTTCCCAATGCGGTTTTTCTCTCTCTCTGTTCCTGACTTCAGGAACTGAGTTTATTCTTTCCATTACCCAGTCTGGACAATCATTCCTCCTGTTGTCTGAAGAACACTGATCATCATTGGTTTTTTCTGTATTGTCCTTCTCTTTTTTAAGACTTTCATTCTGTTTCTCTTGATCACTTCGTCTGTATCGATCATTTCCTCTGGGACTCCTCCAGCTGTCATTTGTCCATCTGTCTTTCCATCGAGGAGAATGACTGTCCCTCTCATTTCTAGAGAACGAAGATCCTTTATTTCTTGTCCTAGATCTGGACCTTGACCGAGATCGTGAGCGTGACCTAGACCATCTCCTATTTCTTCTTTCTCTGTCACGATCTCTTCTCTGACTGTCTCTATCACTGCTTCGAGACCTAGATTTCTGCCTTGGAGACAAATCTTTAGCTCTTGACCGAGAAGAAGATCTCCTGCTTTCCCTGACAGTTTCCCTTTTGGGAGATCGAGACGGTGTTTTTTTCTCATCTTTGAGTGCCTCTCTCTTTGGAGAATGAGATAAGGATCTCCTTCCCTCCCTCCCAGCTTCCTTCTTGGGTGATCGTGAGCTCCTGTCTCTGCTCATCTCCCTTTTAGGGGATGGTGACTGAGATTTCCTGCCCTCTCGCATAGAAGGAGACCAAGTTGTTGATGGAGAGTGAAACCTAGATCTTCTAGTTCGAGTCTTTTTATCTTTCTTGAGTTCTGACTGGCACTCTCTCTCTTGAGGAACAGTTTCACCTTTTTCATCAGAAAGTCCTGAAACTGATGTACAGTTTTCCACATCACACTGTAAGGAGTTTACTTCATCTTGCTCTGTACTTTCAACTGGTGGTAACTGTTCAATCTGAGCTTCATTCTGGTCACTGCAAAATGAATCACAATCCATCGGTATCATTTCATTGTTATCTTCACCAAAATGTTTATGTTCAACATTTACCTGGGGTGTCTCTGAAGTTCTACCCTCTTTGCTTTCTGGCACAGCACTCCCTTCTAAGCACTGCTCTGATGTACTGTCCACAGAAACATCACGTGTTAATGTATCTGGTTCTTCATCTTGAACAGTTTTTAAGTTTTCAGTATCTGTACTTGCACAGACTACTGCTGTTTTCTCTTCAGCCTTGGAATCTTCTATTTCTACGGCTTCTGGGCATTCAGGCATTTCGCTTCTGGGGCTCTCTAATGGCTGAACTTTTCCCGAAGGTTCTGGACATTCCAACAACTCATTTTCTGGACTAGCTATGGGTTGATCTACTTTTGCTGAAGTTTCTATATTCTCCATTAATTCATTCTGAGGAGTAGACAATGTCTGATCTACTTCTTCAACAATTGCATGATCACACACTTCATCATCTTTGGGACTAGCTACTGTTTCCATTTGCTCAAGAGTATCTTCACAGATCTCCTGATTCTTGAGATCCACATTTTTTTCAGTAACACATTCTACTTTGATTTCTTGATTTCCACCTCCTAAGGTTAGTATTGGAGGTTCTTGGACACTGGAACTACTTGCATCCACACTCCCTGAAGTATCCTCATCTTTGCTACATTCCCCTGCGGTTTCCTCAGTTTCTGCATGTTCACTACAGCTTTCCAATCCATTAGCAGATTCTGCTTCTGTGTTATCCTTCTGCGGAAGGCTTGCACTTTCATTATCTGACTGTTGGCCTTTATCTAATGTCACAACTGCTTCAGGCTTAGCAACATCATCATCTTCCACTGAATCACTGTGTGACTTTTCAGAACGTGCAGAACTTCTCAGTTTCTTTTTAGTCACCGGTGTTTGTTGTTTAACTATTCGTTTAGACTTTCGTTTTGGAGCAGCCTTCTCTGGCTCTGAAGGAGATTTATTCAGAGACTGGCTGTTGCCATCCGGGGCACTGCACGCAGAACTGCTCGACCGAGGTGAGCTCCGAGATGGACCCAAAGTCTCATTTTTGTTGTTTCGTGCAGACCTTCTTCTAGGAGTAGTAGTAACCGATTTCCTTCTAGTTCCTCTAGCACCAGATGAACCAGAAGCTTGCTTTTTCTCTTCTCCTTCTTGGGTACATGCAACAGCATATCCTTTACCTAAAGATTCTAATAAAAGCAGAATTCATTAAAGTCTGGTAATAACCATTTATCTAAACAGTTAAAACCATAAATGACCTTCTCTGGTTCGACAGATATCCTCAATTAATACAATTTAAGATTCAGCATGAAATGTTGCCACAGCATATAGCAGTTCCTGGCATTCTATAATCTAGACCTGTTGGCAGTGAAGCCTCAATACTACAGGCAGAGATACTGTTAAATGGCCATCAATGGATGACCATGTGGGAAGCAGCAATGATAGGGTATCTCTCTACAACATAAAATATTGGACAGTGCACCAGTTGTAAGACAGACCTTGCATGCTCCACAGCAAACTGGACTTAAAACTCTACCAACAAGGCAGCCAGGGTGCCTACGGCACCTAACAAACTGAATAAAGAGTGCAAGTCTTGGGATAGGCTAGGAGTTTAACCCCAAAACTAAAGCTATAAGAAGAACAACTGTAAGTCACATATAGCAGCACATGAGTTCTGTGGATACTGCATTCATTTATTTCATGCTATCCACAATTCGACAAAAATCTTTGTAGGGAAGCCAAGGGTTATATTCACTCCAAAGGGACAGGCTGTACTCTTGATACCTAAGAAAGAAAGCTAATGAGGGACAGCTCAGGAATTAAAGATTAATGATAATTAAGAAAATATACTTGAATGTAATACTTCAGAACTAAATTTCTTGAGATGTCCATTGTTTCATACGATACGCATTTCTCAGAAAGCATCAAGAATTTGGTGTTTAAATTAATTCTTTTTACAGCTTCAATTTCATACACGAATAGTGGAAATTTGCCGAGATTAACTACTACGGATTTTTGCAATAAATTTATCCCATCACACCAAACCACTTGATTCTAATTCTGTGTAACGTTACTGTTTCATGTATACTTCTTTAATGTATTCTTAAACAGGTTATATAAAAATAAGACAGGAATAAGACAAGTGAGTAACAACACAAAAAGTCTCTTTCCAACGCTTACTACTTTGTTAGCGGAATGAAAAGTGTATCACTGCCAATTAAATCCAAACAGGTAACCCAATAACCTTAGAGAATTAACTTCACAAGCACCTAGCTAGCCTTTGTTGAAAGGCTAGAGCAGAGCACAGGAGTATAATCATCTCCTCTCACCTCCCACTTAAATGTAATAATTTGCCTGAACATGAAAAAACATAGTTTTGGATGTCTGATCAAAAATGATCAAATTGCCACTCCAGATAATGAAACCCAACTTTGTATAGAAGGTACCATGTACTTAAAAAAACCAACAATGTTTGCTGTAAAGAGCTTCCAAAGGAGTTTAGGGTGATTCACACCATTTGAGGTATCTACTGTAACAGTCTGCCCAGTAATTTCGTTAGAAAGGGACTTCACAGTGGTTAACTCAGTCACATAGGGCTGTCTCTGACTATGTCTTCAAACCCACTGCAATAGCCAGGAAAACAGGTTGGATGTTACACGTCATAACAAATATTTAATATCTGTGGTTATTTTCCTCACAGCGAAAGAAATCAGCTTGTAATAACAACCACCACCAGTGCCACCACCAGAACACAAGAGGCATGTGGGAATCCTGACAGAATTAAAAGACAAGTTATTTCCGTGGCACTTTCAAAGTCTACTCATGAAGCACAGCCCCTTTCCCAGCATTCCTTACTACTTGTAAATTTTAACTGAGGAGCTTCACCAGCTTTGGACTTGGACCAAATACAAGGGATTTCAGCCCACTGAATCCTTATTTTAAAATATTTTAATCATGCAAAAGAGTTGCCTATTGCGAACCTAAACAATTATGGTATTTGTAGATTCACTGATGCATTTTGGGGTCAAATTAGCAAAAAGACTATTTAGTGGTCAGAGAATCTAAAAAAAAAACCTGCAACAGCTGCAGGGAAGATTCAGGCAGATTCAAGGTACATCACTGATACTTCCATGCCCCCAGCACAACCCTGGAGGAAACGCTATGAGCTGAAAGACAAAAATATCTGGAGGAAAAAAAAAGAATTTCCTTTTCTTTTCTTATCAAGACTCAAATTCAAAATCTGCCACTTCTCCCCAAAACCAGCATAAAGGATTTAGTTCCATGTTCTGTCTTAGGAGTTGACAATATTATGAATGTTTATAAATTAGTTGCTGATAATATCAACAATTCATAGAATCACAGAATGATTTAGGGTGGCAACCTTAGGATCACCTAGCTCCAACCCCCTGCCATGGGCCGGGACACCTCATGCTACACACACCATGTTGCCCAAGACCCTGTCCAACCTGGCCTTGAACAATGCCAGGGATGGCGCATGCACAACTTCCTCGGGCAGCCTGTTCTACTGCCTCACCACCCTCAGAATAATTTCTTCCTTATACGCAGCATAAATCTCCCCTGCTGAAGTTTCCTATCGCTACAGCCCCTCACGAAGAGTCCCTCTCTGGCATCCTTGTAGGCCCCCTTCAAACACTGGAAGGCTGCTATGAGGTCTCCACGCAGCCTTCTCTTCTCCAGGCTGCACAGCCCCAACTTCCTCAGCTTATCTTCATAGGGGAGGTGCTCCAGGCCCTTGATCATCCTCGTGGCCTTCCTCTGGAGGGAAACCATAGCTTAACACAGTACTCCAAGTGGGGTCTCATGAGAGCGGAGGGACAGGATCACCTCCTTCAACCTGATGGTCACACTTCTTTTGATGCAGACCAGTATACGGTTGGTTTCTGGCCTGTGAGCACACGCACAATATTAGGCTATTTATTCACACGTTCTAAGCAGCCTAATGTTGAAAAATACTCTGCAGCTTATTTAAATATTATTTTTCTGATGAGAGAAAGAACTGGTTTTGGGGTTGGTGGTTGGTTTTGTTGTTGTTAAAATGCTTCTGGCGCATGCTAACAAAGAAGCCTGACTGTCTAAGTAGGAAGGTGATCAGAAGTCAAGAGATAGGAGCTAGCATGTACACTCATTGGTACTAGAAGCTGAAGTAGTTAAATTCAATTGCCAAGCATCAGAGTCCCTAAGGAGCAACCTACACATCTTTCTCTGGGCAATGTGGAGGTGAAATATGTACCTTTAAAAAGAATGAAGAATATGAATGAGTAAAACATATTTTTCCACAATCTTTCTACTAAACTCTTCCCAGACATTCATTTCCTCAATTTTTGTAAGCCATGAGACCCAGATCTCTCCTATCTCTTTGCCTACTAGTCAGGTGAAAACAGTTTAATTCCCAGTTCAAAGAAGGTATTAACCCTAGCCTTAAAAACCAGCATTCTTTTGTTTTCACTTCTTTGAACTTGTGCAGCCTATTGGAAGTGAAACTACATTCTGGCTGACTATGGAGAGGGAGGCTGTTAAAGTAACTGGAAGAAGGTCTTCTTCTTAATTCCTGCCAGATCCTGGAGCTCAAGCACTTCTGCAAGCTTTTGCCCTGTAGAGCTTGTAGGCATACTAAAATAGATCCATACACTGCACTGTTTCCTCACTATTCTTCTCTGCCAGGAAATAATTTGTCCCTCACACTGCATGATACACCACTGAAATATATCAAGCATCATCAAAATGAGATTTATCCTTGAGCAGTAAGAAAAGAAGTTGTAATAATAAAGAAAGTGTTGAGTCTAGAAATGGAATTAAGTCACATAAAATACTTCTTTTAATCTTCAAATGAAGAACACTTATGTGTATTTTGGGGTGGCTGGTTCATCTTCTATATTCTAATTTCAGAAACAGACCAGATGACATTGAAATAGCACCAAACTGCACCAAAACTTCC
>JAOEHY010015068.1:0-12714 GCA_025447955.1 Psilopsiagon aurifrons
CTGCTGTCTAAAAAGCCAATCTTTTGTGTGTGTCTGAGTAAAATCAAAGGACAAAATACTTAGTGATGAAGAAAAATGAGAAATTATTTAATTCTAGCTAATATTAATGTGGTCCTTATTTCAACTAGCATTTTATGGATTATTTTTTTCAGAAAGAAATCTGCATTTTACTAGAAATCTGAAGGAATTAAGGTGGAAGCTCAATGATTTTCTCAGACAGAGCTGTTTTCAATTTCTTCTTGGCAAAGGTGCAGACTGCTATGTATTATGGCAGTTGATACTGTGAAATTTGTTTGTGCTTAGCTGTAGTTAAAGTAAACCCACCTGTTACAAGAATGTTGACAAGCATTTTTATTTACGCTGTATTTAGAACATTTGGACTTTGGTCTAAGAAGAAACAAAGTTCAGAGGGTCTACAAGAACTTCTGCCTGGACTGGACCTTGCAATAGCTCCTCCTCATATAAAGCTAGGAGGTAGGAAGTAAAAACTCTACGTGGATCAGAAGTGTTGTCCGGGTAGTCAAACAGCTGATTTCTTATTGCCCTGTTGGACACTTTTCAAGGCAGTACTGATAGCCCATTTAATATAGATGTATTAGGAAAAATATCAAGCCATCAGTTTCAAAACCATGAAGCCCTAATATGCTGCAAGACTCCCCCAGCTTTATAACACCACTGAAGACAACACAGGTAGACAGGCTTACTGCTTCTGCTCTATCGCCTGACAGGCTAACAATTAGTTAATTGGTGCTGCTAATTACAGTGTTCATTAAGCAATCCCAGGTAGCAGGTTTACCCTTCCTATCATATCACTGAAACATTCTGAATAGGATTTCATGCACAAGTGGAGGTAATGGCACTTTTTGTCTCTCCTGCACACAGACAAAGCACAGTAGCAGGAATAATATTCAGCCTCTCATGTCATGTAGTTCAACCTCCACCTGAGATTACTTCCTGGCTTCATTTCAAAAAAAAAAAGAAGAACTATGTTGTTCTGTTACATAAATCCTATTCTATTTTGGTTAGTAATTTCTACACACTTTGCCCAGTAGAATAGAGATGTTTAGTTTCATGAGAGTGATGGCATTAATAATGCATATGACTTATAAAGAAAGTGTGATTTACATTGCCCAAGTACTGTACAAGCAGGAATTCATAATAATTGTATCACCATAATCTCAGAAACAAAACCCAAGAAAGATGCATTAGGCTCCAAGTAACGAGTCCTTTTGGTGTGGCTGCAACTACTTGTTCAAAGCAAATCACCTGAGCTACGGGTTTTTGCAGGGATGCCCCACTGACTCCTGCTCCTCAAGATAGCCAATTAACATATCTGGAGTTCTGGGATTCTGGTACTCTGTTTTTTCATCTTCTCCCCAAGAAAGCCAAATACATCTAGCTTTTTCTTCAAGATTCTCCTTTGTGCCTCTCTACAGAATTGATTCAATAGCTTTGTTCATATTCCAGGTGAGAATCCCCTGGTTTTTCTATGCTTTTATCTCTTCAGCTATTTTTTTCCCTCCTCTCTTCTGCTTTAACTTCAAGTTAATGCAATACAGTGGTTAGAAGCACTGGCTGTAATGGGTAATATGGACTTCATTTCTGACTGAGTTCTTCTGGATTGAAAGGAATAAAGTGCCCTTGCCTCAGTTTCTCAGTTGCAAATGTGAGGTGAAATACCTTGTGTACGTAGAGAATAGCATAATCCACTCATCCAGCTCTTATATTTGACTCTATAAATATTTGATTGACATGCTTCTGTTACTGTTAGCATGATTTGTTTAATTCCCTACATGTTCTTCAGTCTGTACAGCTTTTTGTGATATGTTAATATAAGTGATGCTACATGGAGTTTATGATGATGACTTCAATAAAAATATGGCAATGCACTACCATAGTCCAGCCTGTGGGACACAGGCACTACTTTTCATTTCCTTTCTTTTGCAGAGGAAAAGCCCATGTATGTTTTCCAAGCACTGTGCACTCTGCACTCTCTCTGAAGCCCAGGTTTCTTACCTGAATGAAATACTCACACAATAAAGGTGAACACCATGCAGCCAAATATCTTTTTGAACACACTGCAGAAAGAACATTTAACAAAGACTGCCAGATGATGCCTAAAAGAAACTGTGCACAAAGCTGTTCCATTTAGAAGGTGTGGTACAAATTCTGTGGCAAGTGTATCATATGAATGAATACTTATATAGATGATTCTGGAAGGGTAACCAAAACTCCAACCTACCTAAAATTAGGAGGCTAATCAAGCCCCTGAAGTCTTCTTTCTCTTTGATTCCTTACAGCACGCTTCCACAACATGTTTGCTCTTTTTCAGGCTTTTCTGGAAGCTGATGAAAAGTCCTTCAGAAAAATCTCATCAGGAAAAGATGATGTTTCCTGCCAACTTTTTTTAATATACTCTTCATATGGCATTGACTAGAACAGTATTTTTCATGTTTTAGTGTACTCTTTGGACAGTTACATAGAGCTATAGGTGGAGGCAGCTGGAATCAATTGCTATATGGTATAAAAGTACAGCACTGATGTGCGGTTCAGCTATAAAGCACTGAACACTTTCAGTTCAGCTGATGAATGGACCGGCCCCTGCTCTGTGCTGCGCTCGGATCCGCATGAGACACTGAATACTCACAGCGTGACGACCTCTAGAGGAGACTCCCTCAGGATCTGGCCAGGGCATCTTGTCTTGATGAAAGAAGTCTTTCCTCCCAGAGTTTCAAAGGTCCTTTCCCCTACAGCAATTTCCTTTTTAATTGCTTTTTCTTTTTTGTTAGTGTTTCAGATGAACTTTCTTTTTAAGCAGATTTTTAATTGTTCTGGTGCCCTACAAAGATGTGGCTGAAATGGAGATTCTAGCCATTTCTGAGTCCAATCTGCAGGTCACATAGGTATAAATCCCTATGGTAACTGACCCATATTGGGTAGAAGAACATGCTCAGAATTAAAGGCTAATTGCTATTTCATTTATACATGTTTTGGGCAACTCCAGTGTTGCAAATGGAGTATTCAATGAGCATGAGATTGTTAACAGATTGAGGTTTGTTTTTTTTTTTTTTTTGTTACTTGGATGTCTGAAGAACTACTTGACATATTTTAGAAAGAGCAAGTCCTTTTCCATAGGCTCTCATGTATGGGAAATCCTAGTCAGCTCTTGTTTTCAAAGGAGGAAGGAAGGTATTTGTGACTGCAGAGGGAAAGCATTTTCTTCTTTTATAATAGAAAAGACCTGTTTGTCATTATTCCTCTGTTCAGGACAGGAATAGCTTCATGTGATCATTGTCTTAGCAGGACATCTAGAAAAAAAACAAAACCACAGGGAAAAGGAACTAATAAACAAATTAACATACAAAATTTCTGTGCCTTCACTCATGACAAGTTAACTTACTGTACAAAGCTTTGGAAACCTTTACTGCTTGACCCCCGTGCACTGGAGATCCGACTGTTTGTCTCTTCATTGGCTCCATCCCTGGCAGTGTTCAAGACGAGATTGGATGTGGCTTGGAGCAACCTGGTCTAGTGGAAAGTGTCCCTGCCTGTGGCAGGGGGTTGGAACGGGATGAGGTTTAAGGCCTGTTCCAACCTAAACCAGTCAGGGATTCTGCGATTTGCAATGCACTGGTCTTAAAATGAGTTTTTAAAAATGTGCTGTCAAAGTGTCTGGTTTCCCTTTCAGGGGATTTCTTAGATTAATTTAAGAAAGAAAAGCATTAATTCCATTTAGGACATGAAATACCTGTTGGCTAGTTTTCTCTCCTCACAATGTCTGCTGACTCTGCACTGGAGGATAACTGTCTAACTGAAAACCAAATATTTTCAACTTTCTCCTTACTTTTGATGGTCAGATGTTACAGATTTCACTCCTAGAGATAGACATATCAACAATGAAGTATTTACTGTGATTTGCTGAAATACTGAGATGACTTGTAATTATGGATTCTATTTGTTTAAAGAATGGGACTACCTAATCTGGATGATTTTTTTAACTTCTCAAAGCATGCATTGTATTGCTCATGACATAGATTGTTTCTGGTTTTTGCCAGTATATCCATCTTGTTTATCAGGATATTTGAGACTGATAATTTTGGCTTTCCATGCACCCAAAGCAACCTAATTAGAAAAAATTACATTTTTTTTGCATTTATACCCACCAAAGTGACTGTCTTGGAGTAAACATTTGATAACCTTCTAAACAAGTGTGTAGTAACTTTTCATTATTTTATTGATTCTATAGGAAAAAACATCTTCACAGAATTTTACAATTAAAATTCTTCCAACAATTCTTTAGGAACTCCAGAGATCTCTGTCTTCTCATGCGTCTCAGCAGAGTGAATTAATCTACATTCAAATAAAATCACAGATGTAATTACTTTATAACCTTTAAAAGAATAATTATATTCCTAACACAATTGCCCATGTTTTGGGGACTTTATTGCAAAGACTTTTGGCCTCTGTTGCAGGCTTACTCTTTACTTCATATTCCCTAACAGCACAGTTCATATTCCCTAACAGTTCAGAGTTTTGAGTGCCTTGGGGGAAAACTGATGACCTACAGGTTCGCAGTGTAACATTCTGGCTATTTCTGGACCTGCTTTCCTTATTGTTTTGGGAATTGCAACTCAGAACCTATGAGTGACATTCTGAGTATAGGAACGCTGCCTAAACCGAATGAAAAAAAGTCGCTGGGGATGCTTTGGACTAATACTTTTCTAAACAATAAAATATTTGCCATTTGTCAAGAAGTCAGGAAAATGAGCAATACATCAGGTGCTCAGAAAATATTCCCTTTCAGCACATATTAATGAAAAAATCACATAAAATATCTTGGAGTTGTGTATTTATTGACTTTCTGTATTCCCAAATTCAATCTGCTCATCTCACAAATACAAAAGTGCTTTGGTTTAGAACTAAGTTTTGCATCTGCTAGGCTGGGGCTTGCCTCTTTGCTATTAATCAGACAAAACTATACTTTCTGAGTACACCAGTATTATTGATGATCTATGCACTAGCTCCCTCACAAACTTTGCAGTCCTGTATGATTACTACTACTAAAATGTCGCAAATGGTTTTAGTTTGCAAAATCAGCAAAATAATATGCATCCATAATAGAGATGCAGAAATGTAGAACTTGAACACAAATGCTGGCTGCCCTAATTTGCATACCAGTGAATATTCATCATAGTATTTACGTAATGTCAGCAAATGTTCTGATTATCAGAATTTACGTCTTAAAAATGAAATGCTTTAGGAACTTTGACCTGATTTTTGGTATGTCAGTGTGCTAGCATCCAGAAGTTCAAATGTCCTTAGTTAAATAAAGATGTACAGGGTTTTTTCTAGAAACAGCACAACCTTATCAACATGATCTTAACAGATGCATAAAATACATATGTACATGTAATCAGAAGTTATTATATACATAATGTAGTGGTTTAGGCCGTAAATCAGCCACGCAGTTTGCTACATGGAGAATCAAAAGAATGCAACTCCCACAGGCTGAGATAAGAACAGTTTAGTAACTAAGGCATAACACAAACCACTACTGCTACCACCAATAATAATAATGACAAGAGAAACACAAAGGAAGAGAATACAACAGCTCACCACGTATACCCAGCCCGACCAAGCACTGCACCCCGCACCACCCTTCCAGGTCTCTGCTCTCCGCTTCTGCATCCCGGGCATGACGTGATGTGGTATGGAATACCTCTTTGGTCAGTTTGGGTCAGGCGTCCTGTCTCTGCTTCCTCCCGGCTCCCCTTCCTCTCTGGCAGAGGATGAGGCTCCGAAAGTTCTTGGTCAGACCAAACATCACTAAGCCATAACTAAAACCATTGGTGTTATCAGTGCTGTTCCCAGGCCGATAGTCAAAAACACAGCACTGCACCAGCTACCAAGAAGGAGAAAAATGACTGCTACTGCTGAACCCATGACACATAAAGTGCTTGATTACTGAGTTACTAGACAAATGCACTACCACGCAAGTAGTAATCATAGAATTATAGAATAGTTAGGGATGGAAAGGACCTTAAGATCATCTAGTTCCAACCCCCCCGCCATAGGCAGGGACACCTTGCACTAAACCATGTCACCCAAGGCTCTGTCCAACCTGGCTTTGAACACCGCCAGGAATGGAGCATTCACAGCTTCCCTGGGCAACCCATTCCAGTGCCTCACCCCTCTTACAGTAAAGAACTTCTTCCTTACATCTAATCTAAACTTCCCCTGTTTAAGTTTTTTAATCCATTACCCCTTATCCTATCACTACAGTTCCTAATGGAGAGTCCCTCCCCACCATCCCTATAGGCAGCCTTCAGATACTGGAAGGCTGCTATGAGGTCTCTATGCAGCCTTCTCTTCTTCAGGCTGAACAGCCTCAACTTTCTCAGCCTGTCTTCATAAGAGTGGTGCTCCAGTCCCCTCAGCATCCTCATGGCCCTCCTCTGGACTTGTTACAACAGTTCCATGTCCTTTTTATGTTGAGGACACCAGAACTGCACACAGTACTCCAAGTGAGGCTCACAAGGGCAGGATCACTTCCTTTGACCTGCTGATCATGCTCCTGTTGGTGAAGCCCAAGATATGGTTGGCTTTCTGGGCTGCATGTGCACACTGAAGCAGGCTCATGTTCATTTTCTCATCAACCAAAACCCCCAAGTCCTTCTCCTCAGGGCTGCTCTCAATCTCTTCTCTGCCCAACCTGTAGCTGTGCCTGGGATTGCCTCAACCCGGGTGTACGACCTTGCCCTTGTCATGGTTAAACTTCATCAGGTTGGCATCAGCCTGCCTCACAAGCATGTCAAGGTCCCTCTGGATGGCATCCCTTCCCTCCAGCGTATCAACCGAACCACCCAGCTTGGTGTCATCGGCAAACTTGCTGAGGGAGCACTAATCCCACTTAATTACATAGGTATCAACAGGATAAATAATATGATCTGAAACGCCCAGCTGACTTATCCCACAAGTACTCTAGGTGTCTATTAGCTATCATTTGGGCATTCTGAGCTGTCTGTTCCAGCTGACTGGGGAGTCATTGAGGTCCCTGACTTCAGATCCAGACAGAAGCTGGGTTCTCTTGCAAAAGAAGCCTGTATGATTTCATAAACAATCAAAATAACGTTGTTGTTTTTTTTTCTGTCTGACCAGCTGTTTAACTGGAATAAAGAGATCTACATTAATAAAAGTATTTAAATCCATGTTTACAGTCCATCTAAGAGCTATTTCAAACCTGCTAAAGTCAAAGTCAGGAGTTTGATAGCTTAGTCTGCTAGTTGCACAAAAGTCAGAAGCTCCCTTTGAAGACAAGGAAGAGAATATCTGAACTTCCAAAGAAAAATTAAACTGCCTGTCAAATTCTAGCAGCAATTATTACAGGATACCACTTCCTGCCTTGAGCAGTTCCATCGTTTGTACATATCATTTAATAGTTGCAGAACCTCTTACTAAGCAAAGATGAAGGTATTTGTGCAGCTGGATGTGCCTTTGAAAATATTCTGGGATGAAAGACATCACAAACCTGGAGCGCTGGTAGTTGAAAATGTCTGGAAGGACCACTGAAAGAAATGAAATGTCCTCTCAAATGTAGACTTCCTTGAGTGAAGTTTACCTCTGCATTTTATCACTAGTTGACTTTTCTGAACATTCACTGCTTTCCATTTGGTTTTGTGTGGTCAGTGGTACCTGACTACTTGTCTAATGGTCTGAACACAGGAGGAAGAAGAAAGGTTTTTGTTCTGTATGCAAAAGAAATTAAGGGAAGGGTACATGACCCTCTTCTACTTTGTTAGTGCTACAGGACAGAGCCTTACAGTTACTATAAAGATGAAAGAGTAAGTTTTAGGTATCCTGGTCACATTTTCCCTGAGCTGCTGGTTTATGTTATTGAAACATTTTGTAGAGAAACATGAATTCTCATCATTTAGTGCAGAAAATTATGTTGTTGATGGTGCATATCCTATGCAGTGGAGTCAAATACATGCTTGCTAAGTTGTGTGACTTGCAGATGAAGACAGCCCAGGCCACCAAAGTAGAAGAATGTGTATATTTTCTTTTCTGTTTTCTTTCATTTTTTTCTTGATATTATGATTAGGTTTTATTTCACAATATAATCAATCTTTTCTTCAAAGCATATCAGGGATACTGCATTTCTATGGTGCTTTCATTTAAGGCATTGAATGCACTATGCATTTATAATGGCATGAAGTAGTGAAGTGTCAGTCTGATGATACACTGGAGGCAAGTGAGTCTTAGAGAGGTCACAGAGC
Source organism: Psilopsiagon aurifrons (assembly GCA_025447955.1). Taxonomy (NCBI): domain Eukaryota; kingdom Metazoa; phylum Chordata; class Aves; order Psittaciformes; family Psittacidae; genus Psilopsiagon; species Psilopsiagon aurifrons. The sequence continues at coordinate 8,277 of JAOEHY010015068.1, forward strand.
CATGCAGTGATAGTTCCTGGTCATAAAATTACCAATTTCTTTAATATTCCTGTCTGAAGAGCATTAATATGTTGAGTTTGTTCCCAATTGCACCCATTACAATTACTGTCCCACCTTGCAGCAGCATTCAGGACGAAAAGAATGATGTTCTACCTCTACTGATTGATACTCTCAGTTTCTTTGGCTATATATCTTCCCCATGTGCACTCAATATGTAGCTTCACATTAACAGCAGAATTGCATAGCTACATGGAACACAGGAAAATTTACTGAGGTTTTCAACAACTGACCCCATAGCCAACCCTCCTTTGAGCATGTGGCTGGACTAGAGACCTCCAGATGTCCTTTCCAACCTGGACTTCCCTGTCGGCCTATAGTTCTACGACACAGATTCACAATTTACAGAAGGTGGTAAGCTTTTCCAGAAACTATCCACATGTATGCCTAAGCCTGAAGTAGATGTGAGATACCTTTAAGTTGCTTGCCATTTACTGTATTACTAACTGTAGGTCCATGTCATGCACTAACTGCTTCATTTAATCATGTCCTTTGGTTTAAAATTTAGCAGAATGGCGAAGGCACAATTGGGAAATATGGACAAGAAAGTTCACATTTTAATTTGTTGATCCCTAGGACCTGGTGTTTGCAACAGAAAATGTCACTGTAATCACAAAGAAATTGAAGGTAGGTGGTTTCACTGATGGCTTCCTAGGTTCATCAGTCTCTGTTTGCTGGGTAATCATCAGCAAGTAGTATGTGAAGGACAGTCCTAAAGAAACTAATGGTAACTGCCTCCCTTGTTTCACAGTAAAACCTTAGACTTCAGGAAAAGCCTTGTGCTTGGGCCTGGACTATAACTGCTGGCATGAGATGAAAGACCTCTCCAAAGAGGCTTCATCTTCATAGTTTTCTCATAAAATATGGCTTACTCCATTTAATTTTGGTGCTGGCTAACCCCAAACACTTCTTAGCTTGACAGGGCTGACACTCTGCTTGGTACCCTGACTTCTTTTCAAAGATAGAGTGCTATAGACATGGGTGATTCACTTCTCACAGGATGTCTCCTCACACAAATACAACCACATGAGCATTTATCTGGCAATAAAACACTTTCTGCTGCAAGTGTACAGGTTGGCAGTGGCAGACCTGGGTAGTTCAGCTATTTTGTTATTTATGAAGGGCTGCTGTTAGTGTGGACACTTTAAAATACCGCTGTTTTCACCACTGTGAAGGATTTATAGTGAGATTTTCATGGGAAAATCACTCCATATCCATTCATTGATATTTAGAGTCCCCTTGACTTCTGGGTCAAATGCAAAATCGTTGCTTCTCCCAGGAATCAAGTGTGGAAGGCAGACATTCACTGACATCCCACTCCTGCAGAGCTGGGTACAGGTGTAAACAGTGCCATAAACTAAGGGGATTATTACTATGGACTTTGCTTCACTGGATAAAACTAGTACAGTGTAGGTCTAATCCACGGCTGTGAGTCCTGAAAGCTGTAGTAATAGAAATAAATAGCAGTTTGTCTAATGTGGAAGCATTCCTTTCAGTTAAGGGACATGTGAGCAATCCAGCCTTTGACTTAGCCTCACTCAAGTAGTGAGCAAAAGGCTTGATAGAGTTTTGCAGGCTGATAAGAGGGTTAACTGAAAACATAACTGAAAACAGTGTGTGCTGCCTTGAAGAGGAAGCCAGCTTGCAAGGGACAGAACTGGGTGCCACGGAGCTGAACCAGCAAGAGCTGCTTGCCAGGGAACAAACCACAAGTTGCAAAAAGCAGGAGAGACTCCATTAGCTTGGTGCTTGTATTATTATTATTATTTGTAATGTTGTAGGATTAAGGCACAAACACATAACACTAGTCCGTTACCCTCATGTGAATGTCTCAGAATGGAGATGGCATTTTGTAGTGAAGGTGGACAAGAGCAAATGAACCGCAAGGTCTCCATTACCTGCTTTATTCTGTGCTGCAGCTCCTTAGTGATCTGCCTTGTAGATCGCATTGCATTGTTCATGAGAGTTATGTGCATAAGGAAACACTTGCTGTCCTCTCTCACTGTTTGAAAGCACATCTTCAATGAAATATCACTCCTTCCATTGCCCTGACAAATAACTAGAGTTCTCTTAGTAGGCGCCTTATTCGATTATGAGGCTGGCAGAGAATCTGCTAATAGGACAAACTAAAAACTAAACAGGCAAATCAATGAGAAATACTTCTAATGCTTTCACAGTGAAAAGCAGGTCAGCTCTGTAGCTCTGTAGCTCTGTCAGAGAGATATGTAAAACTGGCATGTATTGACTTTCTGAATTGGTGCATATTTGGTCACATCAACACCTGGCAGAATTCCCTTGTTTTTTTGTGGGTCTTCCCCCCCACCCCCGAACTCTAAGGATTACAAATGTTTCTATTTGGAACATGAGGTGACACTCAAACAGCTGCACTTACGTGATTGCAACTGCTAAACAGTTTAGCGTATCTTTATAGATGAGGGTTGTTTCAGAACATAGCAGCCCAATCTAGCCAAAGTAATGCCAAATCTAGTGCTGTGATATAAATATTGCACAGGCACATGCAGCCACTGGGGTGGATGATTATAGGGGAGTATCAGAGTCTTCGACTCAGCCTCTGCATGTTCAGTTCCACCAGGAAAATTCAGTTTATCTGAGCTAGAAAGCAGTTCTACTAGAGTGAAATTTGCTGGGTTTCCATTAACTCTGGAGCTCTCTTCAGAGTGGCTCTGTAGCTTTAACTTCCTTGGCTTGGGATGGCATATTTTTAAGGAGTATTGTTCATGGTTAGACCTAGATGATCTTAAGGTCCTTTTCAACCCTAACCATTCTATGATTTTATGTGCTAAAAACATGGCCTTTTCTTTGTAAACAGCTCTAGGCAGCATTTGAGGTTAGAGAGAAACAGACCATTCCTCCTGCCCAGCTTTCATTTCAGGTTGCCTGTGATAAGACCTGATTGAAATGAAGAGTGTGATGCCTGAAATGGAGTAATTTGTTTGTATGCAATGTGTTAACAGGTTTGGAATGTCAAATCTGCATATGGCCAGCACTTTTCATCCTGTTCAAAGTCAAGAGTATGTAACAGCTGGAAGTAACTCACTAGGTTTAAATCACTCTGCATGGTCAAGACCTTAATTTTTTAGCTTCATCCAAGGCTAATAGTAACTAAGTGTGGTATTGTATTATGGCTGTTTGGTACCATCTGAAATTATTTTTAAGGCACTCACATCTCTTAAAATGAAGCAAAACTTACTTAGCAGGTTCAGCTTTTGAGTTAAGAACTGAATGTACACAAAGACTGAACTTACTTCTCATGTCTCATTTAAAACCCATCATGCACTGGAGGTGGTGTGAAGGAATCCTGTTTTGCTGTTGAAACAACTTAGAGGCTTTCTACATGAATATTGGTAATGTATATTATTTAATACAGAAACCCAGTTTTAGAGGATATTTGTTTTGTACAGATCAGGGATTCCTGTAATGATGACAGTAAATGGCTCATGAAATAAAGGGACTGTTACGCAGCTGTAGGTGATGGTGTTAGGGGAGCTTTTGGTGCCCTCTTGTAGCTGAACACCCTAAAGTTTCATCTTAATACAGCCCATTGACATAACCCATAGACACACTTGCTCATGAGACTTTCTCTCTCACTACTTGCTCATGCATTCTATCTCATTTATAGGGAAATGTTCTGACTCATTTGAAAATCAGATGGACAACACATAAAACATGAATCTGTGTTTCCCTATCTGTAGGTTCGTGACTTGAACGCCTCTTCTTCAGCCAGAGTCTGCTGAGTAAGTCTACGAACAACATTTCTGTCAGCCACTTGAAGATGACAAGTCCATGAATAATTCAGCACAGGAGAGTGCCTGGCTCTTGTCTGTAGGTTCACAATAGGTGGCTAAGCTTAGAAAAGGATGTGTCCTCAGTGCGATTAGTCTTGCTTTAACACTACTAAATTAGCATTTCTGGTTTATTATACCCCAAAGCTGAAATGGTTATTAGGGTATAGAACAAGCAAACTACTGCTAAATGCCCTGGTCAGATTACTCAATAGCTTCTCACTGTCACTTTATGAACTGCAGAAAATCTTAAGCTGGGAGAATTGGCAAAGACACAAATGTTACCTTAAAAATAATAGAAGGCTTCAGAGATAAGAAAGAAAAGCAGTGTTAAGGAGCTAATTTTCAAGCTTGTGTGTATGGGCATGTCATCATGTGGTGTGACCATAATATATCAGCCATTATTCTGATGTCATAACTGTTGAAACTGCATATGTAAGATTGATTTTCTCTTACAAGATGATAAAAAAGATGCAATTTGAACATTCAGCTTGAATAGAGTGTCATGGTTTAGGCTGTAAATCAGCCACGCAGTTTGCTACATGGAGAATCAAAAGAATGCAACTCCCACAGGTTGA
>JAOEHY010015069.1:0-29563 GCA_025447955.1 Psilopsiagon aurifrons
GTGGAGAAGCCGAGCCCCGCGGCCGAGCCCAGCCCCGCGGCAGCAGAGAGCATCCCCCGGCAGCCGCCCGCAGAGCCTAAACCACGACAACCTGAATGCTAGGCAGAGAGTGATACATCAAATATGAGCGATGGCGATCTAAAATGCTTTAAAAATATACATTCAGATTCTTGTTCCCTTATAGAAAAGTCACGAGCCTGACACAGGCAGAAAAAGGGTCTGTCACATGTGAAGCAATGTGTTTGCTGAGCCCCATTCCCTGGCCAAGGGAACAGAGGTCTTGGTTTTCCCCACACCTCTACACTGCTCTTACTGTACTAGTTCAGTTTCTCCTTAAGTAGAAATTCTTCTTCAGAAAATTGAAATGAGAAGAATAATGTTCTGAATCACTGTTGATAGCTTTGTACCTGATCCACAGACATGGTGGGGATTACTGCAAGGTTTCTCCTCTATACAGAACACTTATTCAAAGAGTTTGGTTACTAATTCAGAACACATTTCTCAACTACTTATTATTTTCTCAACCATTTCTTGGTGGGATATATTCTGTTACTTATGGATCATTTTGTTTCCTTTAAGTCTAATGTATTTGTAAATGATTGTTGGCCAGTTTCAGGACTTCAGGAAACTGAGGAAAACAAGAATGAATACTCTAAGAAAAACAGATTTGAGATTACTTCATGTGAACCACATTTTTTAAAGCAGCTTGCTTTAAATTAGGAAAATGGAAATGTAAAGTTGGACCCAATCTATGAAATTTTATGGATGACAGTGGAGTTGAGACCTCATGTAAAAGCATCTCTCTTCATATGTTACTGGGCCTGCATCACACTACACAGTATAGCATCACTATCTAGCCAAATTATTTTATAGATATAAAATTTAATTGAAAACCTGTTGTGATAGAGTTTATCATCTTTGCAAGATGAGCAATGTTACTGTTGCTTGTGGGTTGTGGGTTTGTTTTGGGGTTTTTTTCAATTTATTTAGGTAAGCATATGGCAAAACTATTAAAAATAAAAATAATATAATGTTTTATTTTAATAAGGCTGCTTCTTTTTAGTAGTCATTTAAAATTAGTCCTAAATAAGTTATACCATTTAGAGTTCTTATATTTTAATACCACTTCTTCCCGGCATCCTCCCAAAGACAGGAATATTACCTGTTCTCTTCCACTACTGTTGTCAGCAAATAACTATGTTTTGCATCTAATATATATTAGAATTCAATGCTTCATTAAAAAAAGCCAGGAAAAGATTACTTTTTTATATGCATTAAAACTCTTATCCAATGACATAGTTTTTCATTCAGTCAACATCTCTCTCTACTTTCCTCACACAGATGCAATCAGTTATATCATTTTAGAGACTACACCACTGATTAGGGAAATTATTATTCCAGACTCTGACAAGTCTATCTCCTAAAGAGGAAAGATTTTCAAACTTCTTTTCAATGTGTGGCCCTACTTGCCACAGCTGCTACTGAATATGTTTTTTTCCTGTAAGGAAAACACGGTATTTCCCATGAGCTTGCATGACTGAAGAAATTTAACTTCTTTTCTTTTATAGATGAACTCTTACTCTGTAGAGACCTTGTTTGCCTTTGTCTTTACCATTTTGGTTTTAATGAATCATAAAATTATAGACTGATTTCGGCTAGAAGGAACCTTAAAGCTCATCTAGTTCTACCCCCCTGCCATGTGCAGTGACACCTTCCACTAGGTCAGGTTGCTCCAAGCACCATCCAACCTGGCTTTGAACACTGCCAGGGATGGGGCAGCCACAGCTTCTCTGGTCAGCCTGTGCCAGTGCCTCACCACCATCACAGTGAAGAATTTCTTCCCAAGATCCAATCTAAATCTCCCCTCTGTCAGTTTAAAGCCATTCCTTCTTGTTCTATCCCTATATGCCCTTGTCAAAAGCCCCTCTCCAGTTTTCTTCTCAGCCTCTTTAGGTACTGGAAGGCTGAATGATGACACAACCTCCAGGCATGGTGAGTCCCTGCATCCTGGGAAAGATGAGGGTGAAAAGATCCCTGAAGAAGTCCTAATGCATTTTTCATTCTTAAGTGAGGCTACTTTGATTTCCTTCTTGCCTTGGAGTGCAAGAAGATAGCACTGCTGCCGGAGCCACACTGTTAATGAAGATGCCCTTCAAGGAGCAAGACATCTGCTTTTGTGGGCAAAGGGTATGGGCAAATGATGGCTTTTCCCACAGGAGCAAGGGGCAATGTCTGGAGCACCTGCAGATATGAACATCATAGCATTCTGCAGCCAGCCAGCCACTTGTGTCAGGATTGCCTGCCACAGTTCCTCAGGATTTCCTGTCCTTCCTCCACAGGCATGACTGCGGCGCGTTTGCCAGCTGGCAGAGCTGGCAATGCCCTCTGTCCAGAAGGCTAGAGCCTGCTCAGGCAGAGCTGCACCTTCTGGAGCTGCAGCTGAGCCCTCAGTCATGTCATCTCTTTCAGTGCTTATTAAATTACCATAATTTAAATGTCAAACCCTTTTGTCAGTGGCAGCAATTTTTTATGACCACAGGAACAATGGCATGCAGGGCTGGAAAGGACTGTTGGGCTACCAACTCCAGTGCCCTGGGATGGCAGCAATTCATTCCTTTTTATGAACTAATTGAGCTTAAAAGCAGAGATGTCAGCTGCACCCACTGCTCCACTTGGAAGACTACTAATGAATCTGAAAGCTTTAATGTTTAGGAACTTTCTCCTAATGACACCTCCATACTTTTGAAGAATGCATTTATTCATGGGCAGTTTATTACCATTTGTTCTTATGCCAAAATTATTTTTAGAATAAATGGCTTTTTATCCCTCCCTGATGTTTTCCTCTTGATGTGTTTGTAGAGAGCAATCATGTCCTTTCTCAGCCTTAGCTTATTTAAGGCTAAGAAGCCAGCCTCATTAGGTTGCTCTTGCAAAGGCATCCTTCACTCTCTGAGGAGTGCCTCTCTGTGCATGTTTCAGCCTGGATGCATCATTCTTCTGATCATTTCATATGTCAGGCTTACCATTGCTGTGAATGCCTACTGCCCTTCTTTGCATTATCATCGCGCATAACCAGGCTTTCCACCTGGCTTTCACTGTTATTTTTGTTCCCAGTTGCCCTTCTCCTTTCCTTTCCCACACAGTATTTTACTTTTCCACTTTGATTAGTGTTTTCCATCTTTGTGCTTCTGGGCACATCCTTTCTTCCCAGCCTTGGGCCTTCCAACCCCTCCTCTCCTGATGTCCTACACTCACTGCCCCATCTCCTTTCTTCATCCTGTTCTCAGAGTCCTATTACAGCTCAGCCATCAAAACTAACACAAGGTCTATAGCTTTTGCACCTTCTATACACTTCACTGGGCACCATTACATATACAGCAACCGCTCAGGCGTGATGTCAACCCCGGAGCTTTTGTCAATATTTCCTTTGAACATTGGCCTAATCCCAGTAAGAATTCAAATTATTGTCATCAGCACTGGAATGAGTGAGAAGTCTGTGTACCAAAAATCCCTTGGAGGTAAATAATGAATCTACCTGATCCTTCTTGTGCAGTAGCTCCTCTATTCCTGCAATAACCCTGTTATTCTGTGCTGTTTCCTTGTTCTGGTCTCTGCACTTTTTGTTGAATTTAGACTTGACACATAACAAAATCTGAAATGTCTAAATCCTTTGTGAATATGGAGATCCTAATTTTAAAATCTGCAAGAATGACCCTGCTTCTGGATGCCAGGAGTGAGACAGTAACTGCCTGGCAGCTGGTTTGGTGGTCTCCAGGCAGGTCACTCAGTGGTCTACACTGTGTTTCACTTGTCATCTACTGATGCATCAGGTTGCAGTCAGTGGGGCCAGAGCTCCTGCAGGTCCATTCTCCCTGCCAGCATCTGTGCTCAGCTCAGTCTGTTACAGGGGGCAGGGATTTTTTTCAGATATAAACCCATGCTAGTTTTAATAAAGTGTCTTTTTGGCCCTTGCCACCATGTTATTATCTATGATTACTGGGAATTCAGGTTGTTTGTCTGTGTCTGAAGTGAGAAGTAGCTACAGAGTCATCTTTGAACCATTTGCTGTGAAAAACAAAACTTGAGATATATGCTTGCTGAGCTGAGGACTTCTAGGAGAAGTAATGCCAGCCTTGGAGGAGCACCCTCTGTCTCCTTTTTGATAGTCAGGCTTTGTACTGTGGTACAGTGACCATACGCATAACCAACAGGAATTTAAAAGTGCTCTGTATTTTCATTTGAGAGCTTAGCAGTCACTTTTTTGACCCGCAGCAACACTGACCACAAATGTCTTTTTTCCCTCTAAGTTAAGAAAAGACACTAGAGAAATCTTTGATCTCAAAAGGAAAGTAATATTACTTATTTTTTCTGTTAGCTGACATCTTTCAATTACCTTCAACCTTTACTGAACAATATTCTCTGTACCTCTATTGGCATTTCCTATCATTTCAGTGTTGTGGTTAGGAGAAATTCCTATACTGCCTACAGGCACAAGCTCAGCTTATTGATCAAGATGAAAATATTTAGTTAGAAGGTGTGTGGAAAAAAAATCCTAATATTGAGAAAAGTGGGTCCCATTGCTCCAGTGCCCTTTCCTAACTGATTAGGGTATAACGCTGCATTACCTGAGCAGGGAGAAGAACAGGGACAAGGACAGGCTCCATCTCCACCCTAAAGGGCCATCTGGGAAGTCTGGTGATGGAAACCTTGTAAGAGAACCAGTTTCCCTTTGTCAATAAAGCAGTGTTTTTCAAATACTTGGATTGTGATTAGCACAATGTACAAGCAGCTGCAATTATAAAAGCAAATCAGAATTTTATTTGTTCAAGTGATGCATGATTTAGCATGGAGTAAAACCACACATTTGCGAGGAAACAGATGCTGAATAATATCTGTGAACAGAACATGGGAAGATTTGCTAACATTAGATGTGACAAGAGTATTTGTAGTTGTAAATATTTTTATTCCTTTAGTCACAATTCTGTACATGCAATTTTAACACTAGTACCAATGAATACCTTGAACCCTATGTTTTCTCAAAAAAAACCCATTGGTTTTGTTACAGGGACCCATAAACACTTTATTTCAACTAGTTTACCCAGCTCCAGATATAATTTCATTAGCCAGATTGACTTCTGCTCTGCCCTGCTATGAATCTCAGTACTGTCTGTGATGAACAGTTAGATATACAGGCCCATTTTCAGACCTTTTGGGTTTTCTGCCAGTGGAAGATGGGTAATGCTGGGATATTACACAGAAAAACCTCATTTGTCTGGTTGTATATAGTCATGATCTGCATTTTAAAGGTTAATTATGTTCTCACTGACTGTAACAGGCTTTGACTTTTGTCTTCAGGAGAGCTGGAGCAGCAAGCCTTAATTCCCGTAAAATCTTGGTTCTATTGAAGTGCCTAAGATCAAGTATCAGTGAAGAAGGGACTTTGTGCTGTACCTCTGTTGACAAGGTCAGGTTTTCATATACTCATCCCACAATGAAGGGGTCTCTGAAGCTCAGGGTGTTTACAGGCATTTTTGTCTGGACAGGCTACTCCACATGGTTTCATGCATCTTCCCAGGTTAAAGAACTCCTATGTCCAGAAACCCATGAAGAAGCAACATGGGAATCTGGAGCAATGCTAAAAGACATCAGGGAACTACCTAGGCACTGTGCACATGTGGCAAATGATCTCTGCCTTTGGGGACTGTCATAGATGCTGCTGGCATTATACTCTTTCAGGCTGATTCCAGTAACTCATATGAATTGAATAAGGTGCAGTTATCCTAAGGCAGAACCTATTAAGAACAACACAATGCATCACTTTATTCAACATGAGCTGACCTTATATGAACCAGTGGAGCATTTTGTTCATTATATTTAGTGTATTTTGTTCAAAAAATAATGCTTCCTAAATGCAAACAGAATTTACCTATTGTTAATGGGACTTTATAGGTGCAATGAGGTGGAGTGAAAACAACTGGGCCCAGAAGGTTGTGGTCAGCAGTATGAAGTTCAACTGAGGGACAGTTGTTAGTGGTGTACCTCAGTAGTGGATACTCGGGTCAATCTTGTTTGACATCTTTCTTAATGACATGGAGGATAGGCAGATGCCCAACTCGGCAAATTTTCAGTCAATTCAAAACTGGGAAGACTGGCTGATACTCCAGATGGGTGTACTGTCATCCACAGAGACCATGACAGGCTGAAGAAATGGGCTGAAAAGAACCTCATCAAATTTAACAAGGGGAAGTACAAAGTTCTGTATTTAGGGTGGAACAACTCCAGGCACCAGGATAGGCTGGGGCTGCCCAGCTGGGAAGTAGCTCTGCAGAGAAGGACACGGGAGTACTGGCAGACAACAAATTGTGTACAAGCCAGCAGTGTGCCCTAATGGCAAAGATGGCCACCACTGTCCTGGGATGCATTGGGCAGAACATGGCTGGCAGGTTGAGGGAGGGGATCCTGCCCCTCTGCTCAGCATCAGAGATACACAGGTGGGTGCTTGAGTTCTGTACTGGACCTCCCAGTACAGGGGAGACCTGGGGTTACTGTAGTGACCAGAAAATACCCACAAAGATGGTGAAGGGACTGGAGTGTCTCTTATGGAGAGAGGCTGAAAGAGCTGGAACTGCTCGGTCTGGAGAAAGGAAAGCTCAGAGGCATTTTATCCATGCATAAATACCTGGGTGGGGGGGAGCGTGTGCATAAAAGGAGTTGAAGTCAGACTTTAGTGGTGCTGACTTCCAGGAAAAGAGACAATGGGCACAACTTAAATAAAATTCCTGAAGGCAGGATAACTTTTTTACCTGAGGGTGGTCAAACAGTGGAGCACGTAGCCCAGAAAGCTATGAAGTCTCCATCTATGGGATATTCAAAACTCAATCACACCCAATCCTGGCAACCTGCTGTAGGTGACCCAGTGTAGCAGGGAGTTGGTCAAGATGACCTGCAGAGGTTCCTCCAGCCTCAGCTATTCTATGATTCCAGGAATGGAGCCTCAGTTTTGTGTTATTCTGTTGACTGAGATATTGACCAAAATTTTGGAAACTGATAGGAGCCCTTGTTTGACAAGCTCATAATGAGACATTAGTGCTTACCTTTTTATAATTTGAGAAGTATGACAACAGCCATAATCAGTCACAGACTGATGTTCTTTAAATGCACTCCAAAAGAAATTATAAATGCAATGGCCAGGTGAATTCAGTAGATGAGAAATAAAACCAAATACAAATACATCTTCCCCGCACACCTTTGCTTTGGCCATCTGGCATTGGCTTCATTGGACATGGAGGAAGCTTCTAGCGGCTTCTCACAGAAGTCACCCATGTAACACCACCCTACCTCCACTACCAAAACCTTGCCATGAAAACACAATCCAGTGAGAGATATATTTATCTTTTGCTTCTGCCTGCCATTAATATTTGAAATTTACCTTGAAGCCATCAGAGTTCTGGATGCTTGCTATCAGCTTAAAAAATGGATTAGATGTTGCTTTTGGTAATGCAAATTGTGAAGTGGGCACCCTGTCCCTCTTCAGAAAGTTCATCTTCTTGTCACTTCATATGTAAAATACGGGCATGGGCAATTACTCACGTTCGTAGCTGGCTGGATTCAATATTTCAGAAGCTAAAATAAAAGAGTCTCTGTTCTACTGACCCCAAGGTTGTCAATTCCCTATTTAACTGCCAATACCTTACACAGCATGGCAACGATGTCTGAAAAACTAATGATGTTCAATCTTTCTATTTGTTTTCTGCAGTAAAATATCTGAAATGATCACTTTCCTGGACAGGCAGAAAAGACAGGTTTTTGTTTGTTTTGAATTTGCGCTGGAGTGCTGATTGCTCTGGTCTTTGAGAAATGGGTCACAAGCAGCAGAGTTCACCCTGTGAGACAGGAGTTGTAAAGACTTGGGGTTTTAGTGTGTGTCTGAAGGAGTGAGTTGCACTTGCTCCAGTATGTGTGTGCTCCTGCAGAAAAGGATTTACAGTGTTATGGACAATTAATGGCGTGAATTTCATTCACAAAAATAGTATGGTCATCAGCGTAATTTGAGAAGATAAGTGGACAAGTGTTTAACATTATTGACAGAGAAACAGAGCCATTACTAGGATGAATACTGTGTGCCACAGATTACTGCATAACACACTACAGACACTCAGCTTGGAAATTCCACTCTGACACAAAAAGAATTTGTCCATGGCACTAGATTTAATGAGCTTTGTTGATGAAGAGTGTTAAGACAGCTTTAGTGGCCTCCATTAATCAAGAGCCTTAACTACTGAAGGCAAGTAAAGTCATCCTTCAAAGTTTGAAGCTTCTACATGCACATTATCCATTACCATTTCTGCTCTTATGGAAAGAATGTGCTTCCTGGTGAATTATCGGAAAAAATTTTTAGCAGTCATACTCATTTTAATTGTTTTCAGTTGTTTTCAGGACAGCAACTCCTAAACACTTCTAGCTCAGCTGTATGTACCATAGAAATTTCACACACATAGCTGACATTAATGGTATATCTGAACTTTTTTTCTGCATCTTTCACAGATTTCAGAGAAACAGTGCAGAGATTGCCTTACAGTCTGCTTTCCCCACAGTTTGCAGACCCTGGAATAGATAACACATAACCATGCAAGACCCTCGATACCCCTGCATTACTTTGTTTTCAAACAGGAATAACGCATTTTTAACAGCAGCCTCCCATTTTACACATGACCTCATTTTATATTTTATACATGACCTCATTGCGCCTTACTTCACCCAGGAGCATTGCCAAAGCCCTCTCCCATGGAGCAGGCACCCAGACTTTATGCCACTGAGAGGAAGCAGATGCTTGGCCACCCCACCACTTGAACCCCCAGGGTTAATGACTCTGATTGTGGGAGGAGCTCTTCATGTATATGATATGATCCAGAGAAGTCAGATGCTAAGAAAGGAACCTTAGTGTTAAACACCTGCAGTTTTGAAAGGTGAGAAGAGCATTCGTCTTTGCCTCTGTTTTAAAGGGACTTCCAGCTACTGCTGCATTTTTGGTTAGCCTTGTGCACAAGGCACAGACATACCCTTTCATGAGCAGCGCATGAGCAACGTTGACCTGTGTTGGGATGCTGTGGCTGGCTTAGTCATAGAAGGCCCATCTGAAGCATGCTACAAGCTGATGAAGACCATGGTCCTCCCCACACATCTGATGACACTGGGGGTACCACAGATATTGTCAGACCAGGCTGAAGGGGCTGAATGTGAAGGAAAATACGTAAGCATGATGCAGCAGTCAGGTGAGTTCTTGGGTAAAGCCCATCTTCTTGGAAATTACACTTTAAAAAGAAGTAAAATTTAGACATGGAAGAATTGATACCTCTTTCTGGTTTTCACTTTGGCATATTTAGCAGCAGCAACAACAAAATTGCTGTGTGTTATTTGCAAACAGGCATGAGATAGACAGCTTACCTGTGATTCTGAAACAAAGTCTCTAAAGAAACTGTTCAAAGAGGCAACAATAGGACATTACAAAGATTTTCAGAGTAAGGAGGAAAACTATTCCTTTTAGGAACTGGGTGGATTTAAGAAATGTATGAAATCTTTTATTCAGAAGGAACACAAATTCTATAACCAGCTTTTTTGATTTGGATCCAAATCAAAAAATCAATGACTTATTACTGAAAATGCAGCAGATCAGCCCAATTTAGTCATCCTGAAAGACACACTGCCTTCTCATTAGGGAATTAAGATATTACAGAAAAGGTACACTAGCATCCTAAATGCAAAGGGGGAATTAGAAAACAATCTTTTCCTACAAAAACTTCAAATACAAGGAGATGTTTTGACACTGCATGCAGAGCAAGACAGACACCATGCACTGTCTCTCCGGCTGCTCAGATATGAATGGAATACTAAAGCTTTCTGCAGCCACCAAGTCTTGGTCTGCAGAAGCTTGATTTAACCAAACCAGGCTTGTTCCCAGTAGACTCCTCTGGTGGACATCACTGCCAAATCATTAAACATCTCACCATTCGGAAGTGTGTTTGGTGCTGAAATGCATCTGCAGAATTCAGGTGTTGAGAGGTGAGATGCACATTGGCACACTGGTCAGCTTGTACGTTGCTTGTAAAGGAAAGTGGCATGTCTGGGATGTAGGGTATATGTACTGTGTCCTCACCTTGGCTGTGCAGAGCACCCACAGTAGTAAGCTTCTGAAAACTCACACATGGCTTATTGAGGAGGTAAGAATATAAGCAAAGAAAAATAAAAGTAAAGAAAATTCACCACTCAAGAAATATGATCAGTATATATGTGAAATTGGAAAAGCAGCATGTGTTGGGAAGAAGAGCTGATGGTCCAAGGTTTTGCTTCTGTTCCAAAGGAACGAGAAAGCCAGTAGAAAAAAAACAATAAACACAATTTAAGAAAACAATTTAAAATGGCAAACTGAAAATGCTAATTAAGAAAGAAACATTTCAACATCTGACACAAAATGTTCAAGTAAATGTCATTGTGAGTGGAAATGTTTATGTTTGAACTGTCACTTTGTAATCAACATTGTCCTACACAAAAAAGTCTCATTTGAATTATCCCACACTTTCCCCTGGGGATGCAGCTTTGTCTTCATTCTGCTTCTGTGTTTCCTTGCCTTCGCCATGCAGCCTGCCAGAGAGCACTGGCTATTGCAGCAGAGCGCCAGAATCATGCCAGCCTCCCTGCTTCAGGCACTGGCAAGGGGACTCTGGGCACTCTTGTCACCCGTTTGGCACCTCCTTCATGGCCCAGAGGTGACTCCCCAGTGTAGGGCATCTGGAGGACTCTCAGGCCATGAACCAGGCTCATCTCACCTGGACAGCTGCAAGGAAAATCATCTTTCTTTTGTCCTCCGTTGTGAGTTATTTTGTGGCAAACTTGATGGAAGCAGAAAGTCAGGCCAAAACTCCAACCTGAGCTTCCCATAGAAGTATTTTTTCAATATTTTTTACCTGTACCTCTGAAGGTACGTTTGAGGGTCTTTCTTCCCTTTCTATGGCTTTTATGAGAGACAGTGGATTCCATGGTACAGCGGGATAATACCTCCTTTTCTCTTTCTCAAATGCTTAAAAGAAAATTTCAATTTCATAATTGAATATATATAGAATTATAACTAGGAAACTCACATGTGGAACAGTGGAATTTGGAAAAAATGGTCTGGTTTGCTGAGCTATGGAGAAAGCCATGGGATTTCAACTCTGCTTTGTTTGGTGACTTTTCATTCAGATGCCAAAACCTGTAGAAGTGTTTAAACACATGTGTTTGTGTGCTGGAGGGTGTGCACATATTATTCGTGTAACCAGGTGTATTGCAGCCACCAGGCTGATTTTCCCAGGTGTTGCCTTGGAAGTGCCATCGTTGTTGCTCTTTGAACCATTTAAGCTATTAGCCGCTGCACAGCCTCATATTTATCTTTTTTTTTTTTTTCCCTCAGGACTTTGATTGAAACAAAGGCCCTTGAACTTTTCAGGGAATGTGTTTTGATGGAACTGTTTGTCGGGAAGAGTTTCATGACTAACTTAATCTTAGCTGCAGGAGATATTGGTGCAAGCTGCACAATTTGCAGTGCTGCCAGTTTGGACATCGGTCTCATGCTGCTGAAGCAGCTCTCCTGCAACCTGACCCCTTTAAAAGCTGGTTGTTCAGGAAGACAAAGAGGCAAGGGGTTAGTACACAACTGTTTTCCGCCTGACACAAACTGTTGCTATGGATCAAGGAGAAAAGAAAAATCACTTCCTTTTGTTTTGCCAGGAAATTCAAATGCCTTAAGATTTAGTGTAACACAGGATCTACTTAAGTGGTAATTGTTCTTTGTTTCAGACTACATCAATTTACAACTGGAACGCTATGGCTGTCACTGAAAATGCTTTGTAAATTTATTTCCAGGCTGCAGGAAAGTGAAGAAGCACGCAGAATACATTTTAAATACAAATTGCTTCAAGGTACAATTTGCTCAAATTGCTGTAATGTGCATTATGAATTTAATTTTAGTATATTTCTGCTATATAATAACCTGATTTGAAAGTATAAATGCAAATTAAATTTAAATAACCTATAATTTTTGTGTGATGTGATGTTTCATAAATATTTACTATGGGCGCCTTATTATTGAATCAACTAGTCCTTAAACTATGTAGATAGTAATAAAGGCAAAGTCATCTCTTACTTGTATATATTAAACCTGTAAATGCCAGTATCTGTTTGTTCTTCAGCTAATCTTTCTAAAACAAGGTAATCATGGCAGCACCTGAGTGCCTCACAGTCTTTAATACATTTATCTTTCTGCTTTTCTCTGAGATAGGGAAGTGCTTTTATCACCATTGCACTAATGGGAAAGGAGGCAGAAGCAGACAGCATATAAGATCATTCGTGTGCCCAACAATCACAGGAATTGATGGCAGTTAGTGCTGAAATGTGTGTGAGGAGCTGTGTCCACGTACCTGTAAAGGTATAACGAATAAACAAGGGGAGGGATGCAACAAATTGCCATTGATTCCAGCAGTTGCTGGAGGCTTGGATGATCTCAGATCCAACACGCTGACTGCCCAGATCCCCACGAAGTGGGGAGAGAAGGAATCCAGACTCCCTGTCTTACGCTCCCAGGCAGGTGCTCTGATGCCTGACAGCTGTGCAAAGCCCTGCCTGATGCAGCACCCAGCCGTGCCTGGTACATGCATCACTTTCCTTTACTCATCCAAACAGACAGAAAAGACGTCCAAGGGTTTCAGAAGAGGGGTTTAAACAAAGTGGGGTAAGAGTTAACAGATTTTAACTGCATGACACTTTGATAACCAAGTGACACTCCAAGACAGTCCATAGGACAATGAACCACCAAGGCACAGGTGCTATGGTGCTTCCCCAACCAGGAGGGAGTAGTGGAACCTTCATTTCCTCAGGCCCCAAGCCAGGCCCTCTCAGATGAGCACCAAACTGCACCGTTGCCTGCAAACACATCAAATAGGGAGTGCAAAGTACGTCTAACTCACAAGCTGAAAGAAGTTTTTGCTTGTAAAAAATCCATCCACGAGAGAAAAAAAAAAAAACCTCAAGGCTAAGGCAGGACGGTATTGTTAGGTTTTAATATAAGCTTCCCTCCTTTACTGAAAAAGAAATTAAACAAGGTTTATCATTGTAGTAGCACTGTTTATACTGCAAAGAAGCAACTTAGCCACTCTGGGTTTCCTGCTGTCAGGGATGGTTGCCTGCTTTGACTGCGTATGTTCTAAGTTGTACTTTCCACTAATGATAATATAAAGATCTTGAAAGAATCTTAAATGGAAGGTCCACTTTAATGTAGCGCCTTCTAAACAAATGAGATGACTTTGACTGGGTAAATATTTAACCTGTAATTGAACAACAAAATGGAATAATAAAATGATAAATCTGATACTATAAACAAAATAACAAATGTCTCCATAACAGCTGATTTAGCAGATTGGTGTTATCCTTTTTCTCTGCAAAGGGAGGGCACATGTTCTCCTAAGCTCCTGTCATTTAAAGCAACACACCCATGCAACATCTAAGTAAGATTTACCTTACAGATAATGCTTGCCAAAAAGGTCACATTTTGTACAAAATCGTGGTTGCTTTTCTGAACTTAATGCTGACTTTCCAGAAATGACTGGTATCTTTTCTGGTATTACTGACCAGAAGGACTTTTCTATCTCTCACTTCAAAACATAACCATATCAGGCCACATGTTCTCCATGGGCAACCTAATATTATACAAGTCTTCAGTCTTTTTGGTTTTATTTTTCTTGTGCTGTATTCCCACTAAAGAATTGGGGTGGAATTCAAGCTGTAGAAAGACAGAGTAATGAAGTCCACTGACCAGGCTTAAAAACACAAACAAAAATCCCCTAACTTCTGCTAATTTCTTTATCAGCTAGCAATCCTTTGTTTTGCCTGTTGAGAAACCAAATCATCCCTGCTAATCATAGAAACATTGAATGGTTTGGGTTGAAAGGGACCTTAAAGCTCATCCAGATCCAACCCCCTGCCATGGGCAGGGACACCTTCCATTAGGTCAGTTTGCTCCAAACTCTGTCAACCTGGCCTTCAACACTGCCAAGGATGTTCACAGCTTCTCTGAAAAGCCTGTACCGGTGCCTCACCACCGTCACTGAGAAGAACTTCTTCCTCATAGCTGATCTAAATCTCCCCTTCTTCGTTAAACACACCTGCAGTCCAGGAGCAAAGAAAAGGGATAATTTGTATATCCATGGATCCCCCAGGAGAGTGCTCCTGGCCTGGCCTCCTGCTGAGGGGCCACGGTGAGCCCATCAGCTCTGCTTTCTCCCAGAGTAGCAGCAAGCACCAGACACCCAGGGTTTGTGCGTGATAACATGTTGCAGTTGTGATGAGGGCTTGACTAGCATTAATTGTAAGAGAAACAATGGGGTGACAAATGCTACATGGCACTGGGAGAGCAGCCTGGTCTCCTTTGCTCAGATAATGCTGTGTTTGTGTGAGTAGGCTGCCTAACACAAATAAATAACCAAGTGCTCAAAAGTCCTGAAGCAGAAATTGTTCAAGAAGGCTCTGGGTGTGAAGAATACCCTTTCTTGCCAACCAAAAACAAAGCTGAAGAGAAAGGCTCTATGAGGACAGGTTGGGGGGCCCTGCCCAACCAGTCTGGTGACCAGCAGTCACTGTCCAAAGCATCCAGCCGAAAGAGCTTCATGCACAGACTTTCTCATTTGGGGTATAAAGTTCTATTTGCAGGGATTATTTGAAAAAGGCCACCTACTAAAACATGGCGTTCATTTAATCAAATTATGACAGCGGGTGTTAAGTACTACCTAGAGCATTTTGTGAGTGTTTCTGCAGAGACAAAAAATGAGAGAAATGTCAAAGGCCGTAAGTTCTGTTCCGTATCATCATGGGCACAATGTGGTTTTAAATAATGCACAGCCATACCAGAATAATTAATGACATAGCTTTTCAGGATTTTAGTTAAAAGAGCCATGTTTTCCCTCACTTGGAGTTGGAGGCTGAGCTTTATTGCCCCAGATATCCTTTCTGCAGGAAGCTGGGAAAAATTAGAAGTGGTTGCTTCTTTTTTGAGTGGATTTCTTTCAATTTTGCAATATTGCTTTGAGATATTAAGAAAGTGAGTACTTGAACATGCCCAACATATTGTACTGATTCCGTTGAGCAGTGTCAGTTTCAGAACCCAAAGATCTAACTGCATTTGCCTTGACTGACTTGAACCAGCAACCATGGTTTTGCCATAGTATAGCACTCACTGCTGGGCAAAGACAGACAGGAGTTTCACTACCAGCACTGAAACTCCCTTGTCTTCTGGGAAAGGAATGAAAACAATAATGAAATTAATATAAAACATCAGCTTGGTGGACAGTCAGGGTTTAAGTGGTTTGATTCTTTAAGTAGCTTAATTCTGGTTCAGATGTCACAATGAACCTTGTGTATGTAAAATATATTCCCTGAAAAAACATCAGTGTAAAGTCAGCCCCTGCTGTGCCACTCTCTTGCCTATGTGGAAGAGAGGTTGGAGTCCTTCTGTGAAGTGGAACTGCCAATATCCATGTCATCTGAACCCAAAAGACATTTCCCTCATTATTTCTCTATAACAATGTTTGTTTACCTTCTGGTTGATGCTCAGGGATGGGTTTTTGCAGCTCATTTCTTTAACACATTCAAAACACTTTACTATCTATAGTCTCCATCCAGATCTACTCTTAGCTTTGACCCTACCAGGCTGTTCAAATCTCATTAAACAAGCTATCCTTCCTGCGCAAAACAATTTATTTTGGTTTTCAAATCATTCTAAATAGTGTTAAAGCAGCATGAGCTTCAGTAGCGTATTTCATGGCACTGCTCAGATTTCTGTTGCAAACCATATGCTTTAGTGTTACAGCTCAATAAAAACTCAGCCCTGTGTGAAGCACACCAAATCTTTACTATTATATTTATTGGACAATGCTCAGTGCTGGACAAGCAAGGTGATTCCAGAATTTGAAATTTCATGTCAGTGATCCTGATTACTGCCCTTAAGACTTATTTATCAAGAAAAGTTTGATAAATAAGCCCTCAGCAACTCATGCTATAAGGTCATAATTTATTTAATCTGGTCTATCTTTGAATAGCATGTCATGAGGGTCTTGCCATGCCCCTAATCTCACCTATGCATTCCCCAGCTCTTACTTGGACCCGGCTCTGGCTTGGGGTTGTCCTCAGGTGAGCTGAACAGTTTGCATGACCTCCTGAAAACCTGATGGGTTGCAAGGTTAATTCTCAGCCCAGTTGACACCTGGTCACTGAGACTGAGCCTGACTCACTAAGACTTAGCAGTAGAGAATGAAGGTGGTATTTGTAGGTGTCCCATGGACAAGGTACTGTTCCACAGCTTTGGATGCTGATCCCTGGCCAGGACCTGAGCAGAGCTTGAAAGCTTGTCTCCTTCCATGGAGTTCTCCATCACCACTAGAACAGAGAGGTGATTCTTCTGTGAAAGCATCATAAAAGCAGGTTTAAATTAAGTTCCCTGAAAATTGCATGAACGCATGTGTAATAATGCAATATGTATATATACACACAGAGTATATAATAGACCTTCCTTATGAATTGGTCATGGTCCAGTATAATCTTAAAGATAGTTTTTTTCAAGTCCCACAAGATTTTGAGACATCTGTTTATGTGTACACATGATAGATTTGTACCAACACAGGACAGCTTATTGCTGAGGAATCATGACTTTGTCATGACTTTTCCTACTATATCTCCTTTTTATTCCTTATATTATTTGGTATTTCATTTTCTTGTACATTGTTAGACTTCCTACTTCTGTAATTTCATTTCTTTTGGGAAATTTTCTTCTGGCACAGCTCACACTCTTTTGTGCCAGCACCTTCAGCTGTATGGCATTGCTGTCATAACTGTGCTGGGTCCTTGAACTTCTGCTGAAATAGAGTTCTCTTGCCTACCCTTTCTGCATGTTAGTTGACATTTTTCAATGCTCTTCCAGGAAGATAACTATCCTCACATTTGGCCTCTTCTTTCACAGAGAAAAAAGTGTTTTTTTGGAACTGTCACCTTTGTGGTATGTATGAGCCTTAAATTGGCAGGTGAAGACAGAATATTGCTGAATGCTGCAAAGGTAGTAAGAACAAGGCAGAAAAGTCTGGAGGATTAGTGGTATTCTGAGAAAACTCTAGATGCAAAGTCAGAAGCTCAGGCCCTTCACACGGAGGACAAGGGACATGGAGGCTGGGGAAACATAATGTTAATTTCTTTTTTTGTTGTTGTGGCTTACCTTAGAGTTCATAGGAGAGGTTTGGAGCTTCTGGGGTGATTTCTTGGAGTAGGGTTTGGCTTCAGTGTAAACAAGGAACATAAAAATAACATGGCTGGTAAAAACCAAAGCAGAATAGATTTTAATTATACTGACTAGTTTTTATTCAATTTCTCCTGCTAATTATTGTGCACTGCCTATGTGCACACCTTTTTCAGAGAGCAGTGCCAGCCTTGGTGCAAAGACTTCAAGTATTAGAGACTCCACTTTACCCTGAGTGAAATAAGCGTAATGCTTAAACACCTCCTTAGCAGAAGCCCTTCACACCTTTGCTAGCTATGCTGTGTCCACCCTACAACTTCTAAATCATGGCCGAGACTCCAGAAAACTACTTCACTCCTTGAAAAGCAGGTTTTCCAAACTTATGGTCATGGTGGCAGCCCTTGTCTGAACTTTTTCTGAGTTGCTGACATTTTTCACAGTTCAATATCAGAATTGACCTTATGAAGACTGCTTATGATAATAGAATTCCCCTCTACTCTTGTGTTCTGTTTATTATTCTATCAACAGGGGAGGCCACATGTCACACTGGGAGCCGTAAATGATGTCCAAGAAAGCCATGATCACCAAGCTTTCTACCTTGTTTTACATGCCTGACTTGCCCTTGTCCTTTTGTTAGAAATTATTTTGCTTTCTTTGCCATTGTTAAAACACTGAGAAAAATAGGTGCAGCATCAAGTTTCTACATTAAAGGTAAAGCTCATTTTTCACAGAGATTTTGCATTTAAAATTGCTGCCAGATGGGTGTTTTGAAATTCATTTAGTAGATGATGCAATGATCATAGAATCATAGAATAGTTAGGGTTGGAAAGAAACTTAAGATCATCTAGTTCCAGCCCTCCTGCCCCCCTGCCATGGGCAGGGACACCTCACACTAAACCATGCCACCCAAGACTCTGTGCAACTCGGCCTTGAACACTGCCAGGGATGGAGCATTCACAACTTCCCTGGGCAACCTTTTCCAGTCCCTCACCACCCTTACAGTAAAGAATTTCTTCCTCCTATCCAATATATACTTCCTGTTTAAGTTTTAACCCATTATCACTTGTCTTATCACCACAGACCCTAATGAAAAGTCCTACCCCAGCATCCCTATAGGCCCCTTTCCAATACTGGAAGGCTGCTATGAGGTCTCTATGCAGCCTTCTCTTCTCCAGACTGAGCAGCCCCAACTTTCTCAGCCTGTCTTCATACGGGAGGTGCTCCAGTCCCATGATCATCCTCGTGGCCCCCCTCTACACTTGTTCCAACAGTTCCATGTCCTTTTGATGTTGAGGACACCAGAATTGTACACAATACTCCAAGTGAGGTCTCACAGGAGCAGAGTAGAGGGGCAGGATCAACTCCCTTGACCTGCTGGTCATGCTCCTTTGGATGCTGCCCAGGATACGGTTCGCTTTCTGGGCTGTGAGTACCCACTACTGACTCATGTTCATTTTTCCATCGACCAACACCCCCAAGTCCTTCTCTGCAGGCTGCTCTCAATCTCTTCTCTGCCCAACCTGTAGCTGTGCCTGGGATTGCTCCGACCCAGGTATAGGACCTTGCCTTTGGCAGGGTTAAACTTCATCAGGTTGGCATCAGCCCACCTCACAAGCATGTCAAGGATTTGAATATAATAAATACCATTCAAGATGATTTAATAAATATCTAATGAAATATAGCAACATCAATAATAAAATATTACAAAAAATATTATTTTTTTGTTTAAATCAACTATTTTATTATCAAAGTTTAATAAACCAAAACCTGATCAATTATACACTATTAGTTATCAAATTAATAAAATATGAACATCAACAAATAAAAGTAATAATATTTAATATTAACACCTGCAGCACACAGCTCCACATCCCCCTTACTTGCACATGATCCTTTACAGTTCCTGCTGTCTGCGTCGTATGCCAGGGCAGCTCCAGGAGATGCACTTCAGTGTGTCCAACTGAATAAGAGAAGGATGACTTTCCCTTTCAGATACAGTCAGGTAGTGGAACTGGATTTGAAAACCATTTTTGTGCATGGTATGCATGAAGCCTGGTCAGAGATCTGAGCTGTGAGGTGTGGAATTGCATTGGAAAGGTTCTGTCATTGATAAACTTGTCCTAGAAATTGCATTGCAAATTTTGAATTCCAGATTTCCTATTGAGTTCCTGTTTATTTATTTGTGCAGGTAAACACACACATACTCACAGCTGATGCCTCAAAGGAAGGATAAGCACATCCCTAGCAGCTAAGCAGTGTGAGCGATTCATGTGCAGTCTGCCAGGAGAAGGAAGGTGGAGCACACATGCAGAATGACCTGGAGCGAGCAAGCTGTCACAGCATTTATGGAAACAGTATGCTCTGCCATACAACACGTCCCAGTAGAGGGGTAAGCCCCTGATGGCTGTCTTCAGGGAATGGCTAGAGATATTAATGTGAACTAAGCTAGCTCGATGAATTACAGAAGCACTGCTTAAGAAGGGGAAACAGAAACATGCATCCTTTCTTCCATTAAGTAGGTGTGATTTAATGAAATGGGGACTCTGTCCCTTGCTGCACTCATAGTATCATCAAAGTGCAAACAGTTACCATTTATTATTGCGCTACAGTGCAAAGATACTCAACCTTCCCGTGCAGGGGCTGGGAGATGCAGAAAGCTGATGCAGTTCCTTCTTGTTGTTGCCCATCAGATTCAGTAAAGCACAGCTGCACCATAGTGACTTTAACATAGTGCTGTCCCTTCCACCATGCTTTCTCCTCTCAGCTCCATTCTCAACACAGACTCGTGTTGTGAAGCTGAGCACAGTGTGGATCTCAGGGATCAATGACCCAATGTGCCATCCATGCCACACTGCACCACACAATGCACCCAGGGAGCACAAAGTGGGTGACACAACCTGCCTGCCTGCAGTCCCAGGCACAGCCAGGGATCATGGTTCAAGCTTGCTTAATTTTCTCAGATACCCAAGACACCACTGGCCTGGGCTCTTTGTAGCTCTCTCTTGGAGATGATGCTTTTGCCCACACCCCAGCTGCAAGCTGGGTCTCCTTTGGAACTGGAGTGGGTGGGTTCCCCAGCTACTTCCAGCCTGTGTTATATTGAAAATGTAGCTGGGTTGAAAGACGGTGAGCTCAGATTTGGTACTTTGATTTTGCCCTCACAAGCTGTTAGAAGAGAGGCTGAGGGAATATCCTTGATGCCACAGACAGTCTCAGAGAGGACTTATCCTGGGGCCAAGTAGACCCAGGGTACCTGGGTGGGTTTATAACTGTGAAGCTGCCCTAGGACTAGCAGCACTGACTTCACAGTGACCTGGAGTCCTTTTATTGAAAAGACCAAAAGAAGAATGTACCATACGTACCAAAGTGGGATATTTTTCATTTTCATTCTGAAAGTCCTTTCCTTGCAGCAGTTAGTTACATGCCCTGACACAGGGTTTGCACAGGGCTACATGCAAGGAGGTCACTGCTGGCACCCTTGCCACATCCAGGCAGGCACATTTCAGGCACTGCTCACAGTAGAACTGTCCTGCTGATTATAAGCTCTCTAATTAGCTTCTGACATCAGTCCCATAGGAGAATCACTTATTTTACTGTCCAACTACCTACAGCCTGGGGTCCAGGTGCCTTCAAGAGGTGTGGGGCTGTGGAACAAACAACTTTGTTAGTGCTAAAGGTTACATGCCGCAGCTTATAGTGTGGTGCCAGGGGTGGCCAGGATGGTCATTCTGGATGCAAAGGAACACTGTACATCTCATAGTAAGACTGTTCCTGGACATCCTGGCATGCAGATGCAGCCATTTCATGGCAGGACAATGGATGCTGAGGGGAACAGACATCAGTCTTCAAGACAGATTTCCCCATCTCAACCTGAGGCTGGAGCAGGATTAAAGTGAAAAATAATATGTTTGGAAGCCTAAGCTGGAATATCTTCTTTCCAGCCTCTCAATGTTCTGACAGCCGGGTGATTCCTGGGGAGGAATGGCTGGTAGTTAGATGTTAGGTAACATTTGGAGGAGTTTGTTTTACAGATTTTTTTTAAGCTACTGCAGTTAAATAAATACTGAAGGGCAGTTTTAGCAGCATGATTCTAATTTGTTTAATCAGATTATGTTGTTTTCTTCTCTGCTGCCTTCTAATTTGGATATATGAAAATTAAATTAATATTAAATTCTCATATTTATTCAGACTTAATGAGATGACTGGAATGGCTTGCCAGAACATAGTTGTCTTCTAAAGGTGGCTAAATGTTGCATCCTGAAAGTTGTTTCTCGTAGCGACTCTATCATCAGCTGAAGTTACAGAAAATGACCCAAAAGATCACTTTTGTTCCTAATCATTTCAGGGTCATGATGTCAGCTGTATTAAACAAGATTTAGCAGGATTAAAGAGCAATATACGGAGCACAGTTGGGTTTGTGGGTTGTGGGTTTGTTTTTTTTCTTGTGGTTTGTTTTTTGGTTTTGTTTAAATTGCTGCTACATATCACAGCAAGGAAGGGAAAACACTTTACTTCACCTAGGCCTTGGCTGCAGACAGCTTGGAAGCAGTTCAGTCTGTCCATGGACCAACTCCTGTCTTCTCCCAGCACATCCCTGCCCCAGGCTGCAGCAGCTTTCCTATCCTGCCTGCAGCCTGACCTTTTCTCCCAGCAGTGATGCTGGTCTAGTGGAAGGTGTCCATGCCTGGGTTAGGGGGCTTGGCACTAGATGAGCTTTAAGATCCCTTCCAATCCAAACTGTTCTGTGATTGTATGATTCTGTCATACATGAGGCAGTCCCAGGTAAGGAGAGCAGAGAGCAGGACTCCCTCCTCCTGAGCAGGCATTGTTCCCTTTGAGCTGCTGTGTGGCACTGCTTTACTAATATTGACCACATGAGTTATAAAGCTTCTGAAACACCAGGACATGGACCTGTGTATTTTATAATCCTTGTCTCCATCGACCCCTTTGGCAATCTGGCACAGGTCTGGAGAGTTGAGAGATAATATTTAAATCCTTTAAAGATGCAATTGTCTTCAAAATGGCTTTTGTGTTGGACACAAGAGTCTTCTATTTTCTTTCTCCAGATTGTAAACCTGAGTATCTGGCAAAGCAAAGCTTTGCAGTGGAAATTCTTATTCCTGGAAGTTGCACAAAACAGAGAGAAGAGGGAAGTCATTAAAGCAGTTTTCACATTGCAAAATTACAGTGTACCTGCTGGTAACAACTGTGTTTGAATTTGGCCAACTGCTTTAGACTAAGTGCTAACCAAATTACACCTGCTTCAGGCTGTTGCAAATTCTACTAGTAGGGGGTAGGCTGGAATGGATTAGTTTACATCCCATTTTGTGGGCATCATTAGAAGGTTTGAGTTCCCCAGCGCTGATTTCATCTCTCTGCAATGCAGCCTTGAAATAGAGACAGAAAGGAGCTGTGTTTTCTTCAAATGATTCACTCTGCTGTCATTTTCTTATCTCTCGTTCTTGCATGTTTAACACTGGCAATATGCAGACATAAACAGCAGGTTTATAGATGCAATCAAACAGATTCTTCCCGCTGGAAAAGAATATTCCAAAACTTCAAGGGTTGAGCTCTGCCCTCCCAGGCATGTCTTTGGCTCAATGATTTCATTGCAAATGGGCATATGGAGCCAGAGCCTGGGCTAGTACATCCAGATTTATGTGAAGCACTGCACATCATTCTCCAGTTTCAACCAGAGAGCTGCAGATCTTGGCACAGAGCATCCCAAAGCAGAAGGTGGTGGTGAGTGACAGCTTGATACATTCCTGTCACGGGCTGCTTCTGCACATGGGCTTGATTGGAAGGAAGATTTGTTGGTTAACTCTGGGTATATTGTACCACTCTGCACACACACTGTGGCAATTATTTTGGGTATTCAACAGATGACTTCTTTTTAAATTCACTGAGTAGTACTTTACCTGATTATCTTCATTGTGAATCCAGCCTTGTCTATATGATAAAATTTCCCACTCAGTCAACACATGCCTCTAACTTATAATCATCTTTGGAAATGTTTTCTTAATGTACAACCCTTAACCTTTTTTATGTGTTGATTTATTGCCTCCAAGTTAAACCCTGATGTTTAATTTCCTGGTGTTGCTATTAACATCTCCTGCTAGAGAAAATAATGTAACCAAAATTTCATGGGAAAATGAATCAAAACATGATGATATTTGCATACGGCCTTTTAATCATTTCAAACCTAGAGAAGGTTTTGATTCAAAATTACAGTAATTTTATTTCAATTGTTCTTGGTATTATCCTCAAACATAATTAGGAATATCAGATAATTAACTGACTGGCAGCTTCTTCTATAAGCAGTAAATACCTAAGATACACAAAAATATCAAATGCTGTTTCAGAAACCATTTTTTTACGATGTTTTAGTAATGGGGAATTTGGATCAACAGCCTTTGCTTATTGCTTAGAGTCACAAACAACAACAAAAGAGCAGGGCACTGAGGTGCCATTTGATCCTCTACATGGTCTAACAGCTCTTCTCAAGTTGCTGTCTTGTATGAAGAAATATTGGTAACACACTGAACCCCAGGAGAGGAATGTGGTTCTGTAGGCTGACATTCACACACCCAAAATACACAACATGAAAGAGGTATAGAGGGGGCTGAAGTCATCAAAGGGCCTTTGCTAACCCTGACCCATCTCCCCTGGGACCTCCACTCCCACCCCACGTGCCAGGAGAAGGATATTTTCATCATCATATTTAAAAGATCCTTCTTGAAAGCAGGTAACTGTGCTACCAGTGATATTGAAATCTGATTTTTTTCCATTCAATTGCCTTCTCAAAGTGGCATTCTTTGCCCATCAGCACTCCTCCCCAGTGAGGTTTGTCATGTCAGGATCTATCTGTCCATTTATTCATTTCCTGGGTTTGCTGCACATTTAGAGTTGGAGCGCTGCTCTGAATGCAGTCAATGTAAATGCAGCTGGTAGGGCTTCATAAAAAGTGAAACATACTCCGTTCATCCAAATCTCAATCAGCTGTCATCATTGTTGTACCAGAGTGCTAAAACAGAGCCGGTTCTGGGCCCAGTACCTATCAAAGCAGATTTGGATGGATGACCCTAAATTTACCATCTGTAAATCTAATAAAAAAATGTTGTTACACATAAATGCATTAGTGCTCATGATAATGATGCTTTATTTACCATTTCCAAAAAAACATTTTAACTTTTAGAGATACTATTGGAATAAGCAGATCAGCTGAATCACTAGGCTCGATGAAAGCTGTAAAGCAGCAAAGAAAAGGCCCTGGTGTGGATACACTCTGTGTTGGGATACACTGTTCATTCAGATCCATTTTGCTATGGCTTTTGGGGTTTATTTTTTTGCTAGTATGCAGCAGAACATACTGAAGGTTCAGAGAGGTAGTCGAAAGCTATCCCCAAGCCCCTTGTGTACATCCTTGTCTACACCCTGTGGCTTCTTGGGGCCATGCCCTCCTGAGAATGCATCTCTGACATCCCAGTTCTGTACTTGGGCAGGGCCCTCACTGTGCTCTTTCTGGATGCCTCTGCAGCAGTTCTCTTCCCTGGCAAGAGCTTCTGCAAGCCCATATTCTGGGGCAGGTGGTGAGGCCCTGGCACATGTTGCTCAGAGAAGCCCTGGCAGTGTTCAAGGACAGGTTGGATGGGGCTTGAAGCAATCTGGTCTGGTGGAAGGTTTCCCTGACCACGGCAGGGGGTGGAACTGGGTGACCTCTAAGGTCCCTTCCAACCCAAACCATTCTATGGTTCTATGATTCTATGAAAACTGGGGCTGCTGCTTTCCAGTGAGACTTCTAACTGGGGTCTGCACACTCCCCAGCAGATAGACTGCCTCTCACTCCATCCCATGCCTTTGCTTTCCTGATGTGCTTCTCTGGCTTCTCTTCACCTCCAATTCCCACTTTTTCTGTGCTTAAAACATCTGGTGGCTCATATAAGAAGTTTGCCCTAACTCTGCTTTATGTCCTTTAGGATGTGTTTTTTCTATTGCATCTCCCTTCCTCCACCAGTATTTCTCTACCCTTTTCCCACTTCCAGTCTCCTACTCCATTTATGCTTTCTCATTTTAAAATGAGTTTGTGTTTATACAGTACCTAACATAATGCACCATCCCCTGGACATCCTCCAGATGGTACTGTGATGCAAGTGTATGGTCATTACTGGTTTTGCCCCTAACGGTTACAATGCTACTCAACAACATATCTTAAGACACAATTTACTCCCCTGCTTCTTCCTAGTAATCTGCTGATGCACTGATCCATGAAACTTATGAGAAATATTTATAAAGCTGACAGCCCTGACATGGAGAATTAAATCACAATATGAGAATGTGCCAATTTAGTAGCTTACGAAGTTCAAGGCAAAAAAAGCCACAAAAACAGATGAAGAACTATCACAGCTGAGAAAATCAAGCATATGAGAAAGAATTAGAGCTACAAATTTCCTATATGTGACAAAGATAGAAAGAGGATAAATTTGTGTCATGTGACAGGTAGGCAAGAAGTGAGTGGTAAGCACCATGTCATAATATCTTATACATGAGCAATCCTTACTGCAACATCTGTTGTTTAGGAAAGAAGTGCTCCTATGGCATAGAAAATAGACGATGAGGCAGCAAAAACAATGCACCAGAGGTTCTTTATTTATTTACTTATTTTGGCATAAGATACCCCTTGTTGCCTGGGAAAAGATAGGCACAGCAAAGTGTCCGGCCCACATTTGCGAATGGTCTTTGCTCTCCTACCATCCTAAACTGCACACACCTTCTGCCTTGGTAAGCAAGATTCATTCTGGTAAGGCCATAGCAGAACAGCTTTACAAAACAATTTTTACCAAAACAGACATGACTATGACAGACTTAATTATGGAATCATAAAATGGTTGGGTTGGAAGGGACCTTAAAGATAGTTTAGTTCCAGCCCCAATGCCATGGGCAGGGACACCTTCCACTAGAGCTTAAGTGACTTTCCAGTACTTAAAGGGGCTGACAAGAAAGATGGAGAGCAGTTTTCTACAATGGGCTGTAGGGATAGGACACCGGGGAATGGCTTTAAACTCTCAGAGAGGAGATTTAGATTAGATATTAGGAAGAAGTTCTTCACTATGGGTCTGGTGAAGCACTGACACAGGCTGTTCAGAGAAGCTGTGGCTGCTCCTGCAGCACTGCTCTGCATGAAAACAGAGGGCGGCAGAAGAGCAGTTCTCTCTCTAACTCTTTTTGCCCATACTAATGTGATGAACTGGTGCAGAGCAAAAGTACTGACTAGTACTTGCTTCTGTTCAGACACAGGTTAGGAGCCAGCCGTGCTCTGCAGTACGTTTCTCCTGAGGGACTGTAATTGTGTAGGCAGTAGTGTTTGTCTGGGAAAGCCCAATTAGTGTACTTGAGGGGTTCCTATATAATGCAGTTGCATCTGCTGGTATTGCAAGGAGATAAATTATTTTGTTCTGTAACAGAGGAACTGTCCCCACATCGGCTCTGCTTTTACCAGCTGGTAAGGATGCAGTTGATAGAAAATTATGCAGAGGATTTAGGGAGACATTTTCAATATCCATTCAGGAATGAAATTTAAGGCTGGTATATGTTTACTGCCAGACTCAACTGCATATTTTGTGCAAGCACAATTAACAGAAACGAAGGGCATCCTCCCAAACTTGTTGATCCATTAACCAATGAATAATAAAAAAATCTAAACTGTGAAAAACAAATGGAAAAGCCTTATTTGGTTGTGAATAGGGTTGTTAAAAGGTGGCAGTTGGTTCCTCCAGCAGGATATTTGTCCAACACACCAGTTTTTCTCACGCTGCGTCAGAGATACAGTGTTTCATGTGGTGAAGAGATGCAGCATGCACTTCAGATATGCTTTGCTTGCTTATGACTTCAACCTCATGGAGAATTACAGATTAAATAATTGGATTGTTATTAACAGTTTGTTTTAAAAGCGAAAAAAAGTTTGGGACCAGTCTGCAAGTTTTTATTTGTATTATTGAAAGGTACCATCTTTCATGAGTTCCTAATTGGTGTCTTTTATTCCCAAGCCTCCCACACAAACCTATTCAAACATTGTACTGCATAACAGTCCAGAGAAGATGTCCAAGGGAAGTTTTTCTTTAATGTCAGCTGCACCATAAGCTCACCAACCAGCTTAGCACATCCAAAGCTGTGTTGGAAGTGATGGCACAAAGCGACTCTGAGCCTGGTCTTCAGCATGCAATGCTGGCCTCCACTTCTTCCAGTGTCAGGGACTTAAGAACAGCAGTAGAATGGATGTGGAATATGGATTTAAGTAATACATGTTTTAAAACCCACACATCCCCAAACTCATATCTCCTTGTACACCATATTAGTTTTATCTGCAAGATTTTCATTACAGAATACAATGGTCTTCCTGAAAATAGAATAGTTGTGAATTGAAAACCGCTGTAGGACTTTGCATGTGGGCTTCAGTGTTATAAAGTACACTCTCTCACAATGAGAAGCTGTTAGATGGATCCACGCCAGCTCACTGAGTCAGCTGTCCTGCTACGCTCAATCACCTCTAGACCCACCAGCATGCAAACAGCAATGGGGTGACCAGAGGTAGGTGCTGGAGGTGCTTCCCTGGATAGCATAGGAACCTGGAGGCAATCTGAACAGAAAAATAAAAAAGCAGAGTCTGAGAGGAATTTCTCCTTTGAGACTCATATTCTTGCTTTGCTTTGTTGGTTTTGGTTGGTTTGATTGTGTTTTAATTAGTAATCTAGATGTACTAAAATTTGCCTGTCAATTTCATGATAGAAACATGGTAGTTGAGGTTAATTTTGTCACTATAAAGAAGAGTGTAAAGTAACTGTGAACACACTTGATGGTTATACATGAAGGTTTGTAACCCTGGGTTTCTGACAGCTGGTGTTTCTGGATTTTTCACCGGAAACTCATTTGTGCATAAAATTTAATTATTTCTTGGAATAGACTCTGACAGAGCGAACTAAAATAAGTGACCTCAAAGATACCTAAATGTTGTGCTTCAGGAGATAATCTTTCAATTTTTCTCAATGTAACACCCAATGAAGTGTTATATTCATTCAATCTTTTATTAGCCAGCAAGTGAAAATATGAAACTGGAAAAAGATAGAATATTTGGAAGCACTGTTTACTGGTGCAGAAGTGTTCTACTTGGTTCAGTTTCATAATTGGGTCTAAATAAGTGCACACCCTGTACCTGTTTTTGACAACACAATCTTCTTCCCCAGAACTGCAAAAAAATAACCACGCATATGTTAAAACTGGTGCTCAAGGAAAGGTTTTCTCTGCCTTTTATGCCTCCTTGCTGCAGTGGTAGCCATCAGGCAGCAGCACCCTGATCTCATTCTCTAGTCCCCATCAACTCTGGAGCATCTCAAGCTCTTGTGAAGTGCTGTAGCTCCCTCCCTGCACCAGCAAGCTCCCTGCTGCCCTGGGTAGAGAAAATACAGCCCTGTCCCGGTACAGAGTGCTAGGCAGTGATATCTGTCTGGGTACTGGGGGCTGTGCTGAAACTGTTGCTCAGGAACAAGACAAGCCTTTGCCTCACTCTCTTGTTCCCAGAACATTCAAAGCAGAAGTGTCTGGCTCATAAGGCTGTACCAGGACTTGTGGCTGAGGAGCCCCTTGCTAGGATCCAGCAGAAAATGCATCTGCATGTCACTGTGAGCCACAGTCTGCTCCCATCCCAGAGTAACAACTTTTATCCTTGGTGTGCTGTGGCTTATAGGGGTTAACTGGGATCTCAGTGAGCTTTGAAGCATACTGCTGTGTGTGGCACATGAGCTACAGCCTCAGGGCACATGGTGTCATCATCTGTAAGATTTTCAATGATTTATCCATCAAATTAACAGCTGTGAATGGCAAACAGAAATGGAAGAAAGGGAAGATTTGCAACAATTTTATTTTCAGCTTCTAGCACATAAAGGGCCTACAAGAAATCTGGAGAGAAACTCTTGATAAGGGCCTGTAGGGATAGGACAAGGAAGAATGGCTTTAAACTGACAGAGGGGAGATTTAGATTGCACATCAGGAAGTTCTTCCCTGTGAGGGTGGTGAGGCCCTGGCACAGGTTGACCACAGAAGCTGTGGCTGCCCCATCCCTGATAGTGCTCAAGGCCAGGTTGGATGGGGCTTGGAGCAACCTGGTCTAGCACAAGGTGTCTCCACCCTTAGCAGGTGTCGTGGTTTAAGCCATAAATCAGCCACGCAGTTTGTTCACTCACTTCCCCCTTTTTCTTCCCTCTGCTC
>JAOEHY010015070.1:0-15674 GCA_025447955.1 Psilopsiagon aurifrons
AAGTCCTTGGCCAGACCAAAATGTACTAAGCAGTAACTAAAACATTGGTGTTATCAGCGCTGTTCTCAGGCCACAAGAAGGAGAAAAATGACCGCTACTGCTGAACCCATGACGACACCTCAGTAGATTTTCGAGCATTATTCCTATAGTATTTTGGCATCATGTGTGTGATATTTAATTATTTGGAAACATTCTGTGGGAAGAATCAGAAATGCGTAGTTGGGTCAGATTCTAATTTATCACACTCAGATAAGCATAGGCTTTCACTAATAATGTCATTGTTTTTCCTCCAGAGTGACTGTATTGAAGAGTTCTCAGCAGACTTGTCTTCTGTTTTCTAAATAGAGTTGATTTACCAGTGCAAATTTCTCTGTATTTCTCCTTCCAAATGTTCCTTCTGCATTCTGCCTGCAGGAATTAAACTTAAGCAAAAGTCTTTTTTAATCCCGATGTGAAATGTCTGTTTTCTCTAGCAAAATTGCTAAGTTGGATGCTGACTAATGAAACATGAATTTCAATTTACTTTGTTCTAAAAAAAAAAATAAACAAGTCTTATTGCCAAGGAAAAAAGTACTTTTATGGCTGAGAATATAAACAAACAATTCAGGAATTTCAGTCGCATTGCATGTATAGGACATTCAAAGAACATTCAATATACTATTTGTCAGAAGAAAAATCTATAAGCATGTAGTGTTTTACAGGCACAACTCTCATGACGAACACAATTTTAGGTCACAGAAAGCCTAGGGCTTCATTTAGCACAGTTTGTTAAAGTGTTGGTAACATCAGACCAGAAATCTGGGCAGCGAATGTGAGTGTGATGGATGCCCTATGAACAACACTTTTTCTGGTGGTAGCAACCAATATTCAAAGGCCATAGGAGCTAAGAAAATCCCTCTTGCATTAGGTAAGTAGCTTCATGATACTACATTTTGTACCATCCCTGGGATTAGTAGCATACAAAACCACTGCTAATTCAAGCACATTGAGGACAAGGTTCAAACTGTGGACCCCTTGATACTACAAAATCCTTAACTTTTCTCCTGCCTCATTTTGATTTTAGGTGCTCCAACTACTAATCTCCCTGAAAAATAATAGTCAGTTTTGGGTGGGCACAAAGTTCTGCATTTTACTGTGTTTAATCCTCAGAAGCACATGCCTTTTAACAGCACAGACACAAGCCTAAGCTCCTCTGTTAGAGTGTTAGGTGAGCAGGAGATACTATGCTGGCAATTAAAATGGACTACATGCCATGACAAAGTTCACCTTTATATGGTTAACCTTTTTTTCCCTATGTCAGAGTCCCCCTTTGGAATACTTCCTGTGACATACTATCCGTGGCTCATGCAAGGGAGTGTGCTAAGACCGATGATGGGACAGTGACCCAACCTGTGCCTTGGCTTTGTTGATTCTCAACGCATCACTGTCATCTACACCACGAAAGCTCTCACCAGTCTTGCCCTAACAAATATCATGGCACGATGGATTTTACAGTGAAGGCAAAATCCCACTGGGAGACAGGAGGACAAACTGCATTCAGATGCCCTGTAATCCAAACCTTGGTACATAAAATGTACAAGGTTTAATCATCCTATTACTAACTGCTGCACCGTAACCTTGTTCCAAGGCTGTAGCTCAAACTCAGGATTTCTGGTTGCAACCTACAATCCATGAGTGCATCAAGTATTGCTGTAGGGGTTGGTATCCAAAGAGACGTTAACAGTTGCTTTGTCACTTGAGTAGTCGATTTCTAAAAAGTGGGTGAATCTGAAGGTTCAGGATCCACATTAGACTAATGAATCCATATAGGAGGAGCCTAATAGTGAGATATGATGGATTATAGTGTCTCTTTTCTTTTTATTTATGTAATTAGATAATTGCATTCCAAGAAAGAGAATGCAATCCTGAAAATGAGATTCCTGCTTCATCATTATGGTGAAGCATGCATCCTAATACTGCTAGTGAGACATTTGGTTACTTCTCATCTCATTTATCAGTATCCATCATCTGTTAGTTTTAAAACAGATGAAATCAGCTTATAGGCTCTTCTGAAGCTTGTAATACAGTTCACCATTTTGCTGAAAGGTCCAACCTGGATGATCTAACCAGTGTAAAAGTTCAATGGAAAGCATATTAAAAAGTTCCCCGTCAGGTTAAATGCAAAATAACTAAGAGCATCTAATGCATAAGTAAAAGTTTAATGTTTGAAATTCAAGTAGTTCTAGTTGACACATTTAAGTACTTCTACCAAATCTCATGACAGGCCAGGATAGTTAAAAAGTTAACTGCACCAAATTATTGCACACTAATTTAAATATCCTTTTTCCAAGCTAAATGGCTCACACTTTTTAGTGTGAATGGTATCTCCATGGCCAAACTCAGAAATACACAAGTTTCACTAAATGCATATCTTTGGTGTTTGCAGTTTCACCTCAGAGACATACAATTCCTTATATGCAAATGTTATCCTGTATTGTTGAGAAAAAAATAGATCAGTTTTCCTTTAAGGAATAAAACATATATAATTCTACAACGTAAATAAAGCTGGGCTGCTGTTGCTGTGGGAACCATAACTTTGAGTATCCTCACTATTGTACATTTAAATTCTCTACCATAATGTTGCATTAACTTTTTTTCTTCTTTGCATTGCATTTATGTCTAATATGATTCCATTTCCCACTCTTTACAGATGCAGATTAGCTACAGTAATGTTCCTGATGCAAAATCTGGTTTTGGTAAATCATATCAAAATGTTTCATGGAACTCACTGAGAAGTGTTGATATATGGAAATTGGTTTTCTTTAAAATTGTTCCTAAAAAACAAATTGCATATTTTGAATGTCACCCCTCCTTTTCTATCATCACTTCCCATGTTCCTGGAGAATTAAAGGGAATGGCACATCTGTGACATTTCAAAACAAAAGTTCTTATTATTGCTGCTCTAATGCTTATTATAAATATACTGTGCAGCATGTTACAGTAATCTAAACAAACAAATGTTAGTAATAAAAACTAACATCTTGTCAAATTTATCAGGCTTGCATTGATAATGAATCTTTCCCTGTTAACTGTAAAGATTCTGATATATGAAAAACCTGTATAGTTTTGGAGCTTTTTCAGAAGAAAGCAATTTCAAATTATAATTCATAACTAATGACCTATGAACCAGCGATTGACTATAAACTTATAACATTGAATGCATGTATTTAAAACATCTTGTGTGGTACAAGTTTCACTGGAAACAATCTCTCCTTTGTTAGATAAACCCCTTGGAAATTTCCCCAGTCATTTCCTGCCTTTTTGGTAGGCTTCCTCCAGTTTAGAACAAGATAATGACAAATTAATTCCAGCTAAGAGTCAAAATTCTGGTGCTACATGGAGTATTTTTATAATGAATATAATTGTAATTATTGAGATTAATGTACTTAGGGACAAATAGAGTAGGTTCCAGAGACAGTATTATAAGAGTGCCCATTAAAATCAGGGTAGAGCATAGATCAATAGTACTTAAGAGACTGGTTGCTTTCAAACAATTCATATGAGAGAGGTTAAATTATATCAATAAATTATATTATTTCAATGAACAGAACTGGTATCAAAAGTTGAAAGCATACAACTGAATCGGCTATTGTTCAGTTCATACCAAAATATTTTTCTCTTAGAAAAAATCCTGCAAAGTTATGCTGCAATGGAAATGACACACAGCAGCAAAAAGCGGTGTTTTTTTGCTCACTGTAATTCACCAGAAAAGGCTCCACACTTCCCTCTTTTTGGCATTGCAATTGCCACTGCTTTCCTATGTAATCATCTGTGGGCTTGGGGTCTGGTTTGATTGTCCAAAATGTATTTGTGGCAGGTCTTCCATCAATTTGAATGTTCTAATGACATGCAAAATAATATTAATGAAAAACCCCGAAACTCACACAATAGAAGACTCTTCTTGAAACAATATATAAAGAGATGTGGGTGCACAAACATACATGCATGTATATGCATGTATGCATACATGTATTTATACATACACAAATGTTTATGTTTCTACATTGAGCACCTACATACAATACAACCTGCGCATATGTCTGAGAAGGCATTGTTAAAGAGACTATATGTAGGGAAGGAATGAGTACATTACAAACTTCTGGAATTCGAAATTGATCATAAGCCAGTCTTATGAAGAGAAGATCCATTTATTACAGTGTCTTGCTATCTCTGACTTATATTTATAATCTATCAAGAGCTTAATCAAAATGTTACACAGCTTTGACAGAGAACTTTCCTATACTCTACAGGATATGACTGTAAAATGTCTCCCTTTCTTTGACTGCATGATTGAAAAATCAAGCCTTGAAATTTTATTTTAATAACATTGTTAGAGGTCTGTGTATTTCATTTCATTGTCAAAGTCTAAGAGAATAATAAACCTTGATATTTCATCAGCCTTAAGTGTTTTCTTTTTTTTCTCCTTCTCTTTTTTTCCCCTACGTAATGGTTTTAGGATTTTAGTTACTTAGTAGATTTAAATTGTACTCTTGGCATCTTTATTATTGATTCAGTTATTCTTAACTTCCTTGAACATGTAGAGACATCCTTTCGTACTTATATGAGGTGAAAGTTTGCACAAAAGCTCCATCTTAAGTATACAGATTCTCTAAAAACAAACCCCAAACTTAATCATTTCCTGGAATTTCTTTAACCTTTTCTGCTTTGTCTTTTGATGTGTTTTGGCAAATATTAATAAAAAAGTGAGTGCAGTAGGTGAGGATAAATAATAAAAGTTATCCTAATGTTCACCTGAAAATGGTCTCAAATTACAAGTAATTCAGGGGTAAAAACACTAAAAGTAGCCACTTCTGCAATGTAGTCCTTATTTTTTTAAAATCTTCAACTCAGATGCTCCTGTCTGTTTGTTTGTTTCTTGCATGTGTTACTGGTAGTGTGGTTCACTAAAAGGGAAAAAGAAAATATCAGAGTTTTTGTTGAGAGCTTAGAATATTTGCAGATTGGCTTCATTTCTATCATGCTCCTGTTACCGCTAAAATATAGAACACTTTCTTTTTCATTTTTTTTTTTTTTAATGCCTCTAGTTTACCAATAATTGAATTCAGCATCTCAGTATCACATTTTTGCACCTGGCAATTTTAATCTGAAAAGTCCCTGAGTTCTGTAGCTGAGATTTGTCCTAGATAACCATATTTTATCTTCCTCATTTTTGTTGCTTGTTTAGGGGTTTTTTTGTTTGGTTTAGTGGTGTTTTTGGGTTTGTTTTTTTTGTTTTTTTTTTTTTTCTTACTGGCATTATTCTGAAAAAGGGAGAGAAATAAGGATCTGTTTTCTGGCATGTGCACCTATGTGCTCTGATACCCATTTGAAACTGAAACCAAGGTGAATGATGGGAAATGCAAGTGACAACAGGTATGTTTTAGCATTTTGGCATAGAACAGATCTTTAAAGAGAGCATTTACATTTCTTCGGGGAAGACTTCTAAAACAGAACCTGCTTCCTCTGTGAACTGGAGGGGCAGAAGGTTCAAAAGGATGTTAGCAGAATCTTAGGCTGTAAATATTAAGTAATTTCATCATCTCTGCTTTAACCTTTTAGTTCTCACCAGTTCCTGGTTTGTGTGCTTTTTTGTGTCCTTTCACATGGCAAGGTGAAATATCTGTCCCAGTTTGTACCCTGCAGCCTGACCTCTGATCTAGATTGCTTACTCGGAATTCAGTTCCGAATGACTAGTGTTCTGTCAAGCAAAATCTACATAATCTGCTGTCAAAGACTGTCAAACAAATGGTTGACTTCATACAACCCATTTCAGTAAAATGATCAAAACATCAGAAAGAAGAAAAAAAATAAATCCTTCCTCGAGCTCAAAAATAATGTACAAAGATTGAGAAAATACCCTGGAAATGAAAGAAATCCTTGAAAAGGTGTAAAAAAATATACAATTATATGTATTTATATTTACATCCTGGGAGGATGTAAATAGCTACAAAATGCTGAACGCATACTTTAATTTTTACATGAATTGGGGGAAGAATTTTTTTCATACCTCAGATTTGAATTTTGCAGATTTATTTATTTATTTTATATATATACATGTACGTATATATAAATCTCTCAGATTCAGCGTATAGTGCACTTAGCAAAGATGTCCTAAAGAGCAAGCAATTATTTGTGTTCCAACAATTGCATGAGAATAATTATTTAAAGTCCAAACACCTTTTTTAAAAACATCATCAAACTTGTTCATTGGATATAAGACACCATTAAAAGTAAGTTTACGTATTAGTTTTCCTTGGGGGGAAAGGGCAGTTAATGCATCCACTTCTAAATGCAATTGCTTTTCCAGAGCTGCATTTATTTTACAGCGTAACTTCCATCTTAGTAAATTATTTTCTTTTGTTCTTGTAACAAAGTGCCTTGGAATGTTAAAAGAAGAAGCTGCAGGCATCCTCCATTTAATCCATGTCCATTAGAACTTGCACATTTTACTTTCTAAGAGCTGTACACCCTTTTTGTACCTGGGGTTGTTTTCTTTTACTGGCTGTGTAATTATAACAATTTTACTTTGTTCTTCCTCTACATATTTCTTTTTTTTACTAAACCTTCAGATATACTTTATTCTTACCCCGAGAAACAGCAATTCACTCTGCTAAAGGTAATGTGCTATTTTGCCTCATTATAATAAACATCAATGTTTTTACAACTGCAACAGTTCTCCACAAGTATTAGCATATTTTGGCTGAGGTATTGTTTTACTGTGACCTGTATAATAAGTGTCACATTAGCAACACAACAAATCAAACGTTTGTTAATTTCCCTCGCTTTCCCACACAGCTGCTAGTGTTATCGTGTCACCAGATTTTAATTAATATGATAAGTAACACTTGCAAGACAACAGGCTGATTTTTCCCCTCCGTGTGTATGTGCGTCTCTGTGTGCACACGTGTAACCCAGAAAAGCAGCAAATAAGAGACTTTAGTGGCAATTGCCTCGTTTGCGTTTAAAGCAACTCAGTATTAAAAGATAATTCTCTTCCAGCTTGCTCTGAGAATCCAGTACATGAGTCTGAAAATACGCTACAAATATACTTGATTTGCCCATTCTACCATTTAATTTCTATATTTTTGAGCTTTCACTGCCTGAGATATACATGGCAGACTATTTGAATCTGGCTCATTTCTTTTGACCCTATATAAGTAATAACAAATATGTGCCTGACTTACGAAAACCCTAGCTAGTAGGGGATTTTTTTTCAGGTATTACATCCTACCAACTGAATTGCTTTAGTACAAGTCAAAAGTGCCATCTATTTGTAACAGCTAGAAATGCACCAAAGGCCACTACTGGGAGCAGAGCATGTAGGATAACTATGCGCAGGATACTCATCCTGCCTTCCTAGCCTACCAGGATGGTCATCAGCAATCCAGAGAAGAGTCAGCAAAGAGCTCGAGGAAATTGTTGTGAGAGGTTTAAACATACTTTACTTTGGAACATATTAACCGTAATATGAACAGCAACTACAAAGGAATTCCCCATTTTTGCAGAAGCCCCTGGTCAGTTTTTTGGCCTCTGCCCTGGGAAGTGTAGAAAACAAATTACTTCAAGTTAAACTAAGAAGCTTGCCACATTTTGTGGAGGGAAATCATCTGAGCAGCAGTTCATTGCAACTTATTTTCAATTCAGTAGCAGAAGTAGAGATAGGTGTATATACATAAACCCACAATTATATGTTATTATTGAGTAATTATAGAATACTCAAAATGCATTCTTATTAAGCACATGGTACAACTGAAACTGCCAGTAGCAAGTTACTATTCCTAATACAATTTTGTTAGGCATAGGATGATGTCCTGAAGATTTCACCTCCACGACCACCAAGGCCTCCCAGTAAGTGGAAGGATTCTTTTCAACATATATGAAAAGCAGGGCCACCCCTTGAAGAATTTTCACATCAATTGTGTTCTCTATTTTAAGGGCAATATCGAGCTACCTACCACCTTCAAGTGGGAAGGTTGAAGAATATAACATATATCAAAATGAAAGGAGAAAACCCAGAGCAGCAGGGATCTGAAAGCAGAAAAGTGAGATGGGAATGGGTCTTGCAGAGAAAATTCCCCTGCTGATATCAAAGGAAATAAAAGTGCACACAAAAAAAGACACAGAGCTGCCTTTTTTACAGCCCTGTTATAAACTACTGCTGATATTAGGCTGCTGAATTTTAATTCCCTCCTCCGCTAAAATGCCCTTTTTCTTTTAACCTACTTCTCATTATAGCTTGCAAACTGTCAAACGCCCCAGAAGGTGGCTGCTGGGAGAAAAAAAAATTCCCTGATAAACTCCCAGTATCTCTGCACTAGGCAGACCCCAAGTTAAATCACATGGGTGTACCAGAGGTAAGGAATGGCACTTCGTATTTTTTAATAAAGGCAAATGTTATCGGGAGTTTCAGAAAAATATGAACTAGGCAAAAAGAATGTATTGAATGTGTTTAAATTACTTGTAGATATTATGACCTTAAAGTAGTCCTGAAGAAAAGACATTTCAGAGCTGTGCAATTCCAAAAGGGACATTGAAATATATATTTATCCAAGCCTGGCAGACTGAGTCTGCTCCCAATGCAGGTAATGTGATGCTCCCATTTGTATCAGGAATAAGATTGCACTAGAGCACACAAATAGTATAAAGTCTCAGAAAATAATCTATTTTCCTAGCAGTCTGGACAACACCTTGTCTATAAGACAAATGAAACAGCACAGGAGAAATGGTTGTGCAATAATAATAGCCATGTCTTATGTGATTCAGTAGGATCAATAAGGATTTTTATTCTGTGCTTAAACAGCTGTGAAAAGGCTGTCCCAACATGGTCCTGGTTACTGGCATCTAATTCCTCTGCAAAAGAGATCAGTAAATTGATGTTTCTGGGCCTCTAAATTAAAACATGAAAGAATATGCACATGCAGAAAAAGCACTTGTATGCTTACAACTTCTGGCTCTAAAACAAAGTTTGAATAGTTTCAATTTTATACTTAGGGGGAAAAGTCTAGCATCTTGCAAAAAATAAAAAAGACTAGTGACCAATCCACTCTTTAAGCAGAGAAGAGTTACTCCTGTGAGAAAAGGAACTAAAATGTAGCTGTTCAAACTTTGCAACTCCATGAGCCACACCAGTAACCTACTGAAAGCCAAGTGCCAACTTGATTTCCATAGCTATTTACATAAATCTAAATGCAAATCATACATCCATACAGGCATAATAACGTCATTGTTTGCAGTTTTATTCCCTTTGACTGGCAAATGGCAACTGCTTCTCTTTTGAGTTCTTTAGCAATAAAAAACACAGCAAGAACAACAAAAACAAACCCAGAGCAGCCTCATGGTCATCCCTTCCATGGACTTGTGGAGATACAGAGTTTGGGGTAGATGCAGTTCCAGTTCCAATGAGGGTGTCACCATGTCCCACAACCCCCAGTCACATTATGAGTCTGAGAAGCACGTTTTGGGTGTCAGTGCAGATGGAGAGAGCCAAATCTGCAGTTAGAAACCATCTGACTGGGTTGAAAAGGTGAAGATTGAAAACAGCCAGCAGAGCTAGAGGCTGGAGGCTGCCTCTTTGCAAGGAGCTGTACACCATCCCCCTGAAACACTTAAAAAAATATTCTTCACTGACCTGGCAATGCTTACAAACCAGTCTTAAAGAAGTTAATAATGACAAGGTCTTTTCTGCCCCCAGTTACAGCTTAATCAATATTAATGGCTCTTTAGAATTCCTGGAGGAAACAGCTCAGAAAATTTGATTAAAGAACAAATTTGAAGAGGATTTTCACCCTTCTTAGGCACAAAACACTTCCAGCACTCCAATCTTGGGGGTAACTGTGTGGCAAGTTAGACGCCAAGTAGGTGACAATATCTCAAAGTTAACAACCAGTAGAGATTGGAACTAGCTCAACCAGCTTGCTAAATCCTTGCTTTCCTAAAGCACTACACCAGGGCTGTTGAAAGCAAAGAGATCACAAGTGCCTTCTTCAACTCTGTGATATCCAAGAGCTACTCCACAACAAGAGCTTCCAACAAGTAAGTTTGCAGTTTTGCAGACTTTGGTGTTATCACTGCAATACACCAGAGCTAAAAAATGTGCCCAGGATGCACTATACATGGACATAAGAGAGGACACTCCCAGCCCCTTCACACTCTTGTTTGTGTCTAAGTTAAGTGTTTAAACTGGATTTTTATGTATAGGTTTGCCATTCATCTGATAAATGTCTACAAAGAAAGACTTCTATCAGCTGCATATGTACAGTGTGGCTCAAATACATACTGCCAT
The DNA here is from genome assembly GCA_025447955.1 of Psilopsiagon aurifrons. Taxonomy (NCBI): domain Eukaryota; kingdom Metazoa; phylum Chordata; class Aves; order Psittaciformes; family Psittacidae; genus Psilopsiagon; species Psilopsiagon aurifrons. Next base: position 10,322 of record JAOEHY010015070.1, read on the forward strand.
TCAGGCAAAAAATGTCAGCTTTAAAATTTTGTTTCCTGAAAATGTTAATTCCTACCCTCCCTCTGCTAATTCATAGATTTGCGTCAGTTGTTGGCACTGAGCTGGTAAAAATCTCTGCAAAATTATCAAGTGGAATATTTTCCAGATTCTGCCTGAGCTTTGCAGTCAAGCCAGACCTGCAGGAAGCATTTATAATTGTTTAAGAGGAGAAATGACCAATTCAGTTACTGAATGAGTGAACCCTGCCTCACCTATATAATCTATGCTAAGAACTAAAATAAATAGAAGATAGTATAGTGAGTAATATGGAGGGGATTCTGTTTGGTCAGCTAAAGCATTTCTGAATTTATTGCAGAGTTAGGAAATATATTTCAATGAAGAACATTTCTTTTTTCTACTGAAAAAATATGCACTGTGTGTTTCCCTTTAAGAAGACTAGTCTACTCTGAAGATAGCCTGAACACTTTATTATGTGACATTCAAGAGATCTGAGGAATTATGTGAGACAGTAAATGATGCAGTAAAATTGTGTTCTTGTGCTTCTTTTTTTTGTTAAATTCCTACAAAATTGTACTTGTAATGCAACAATCGCTTTGTCATGAATAGGGCCCTTTGTCATTTTTAGTTGTCCCATCTCTGCTGTTGTAAAAATCAAAACAGAATTGATTTTGATGAACTAACATGAAGCTTTAGGGTAACACAGCCGACAGATGAACAAAAAGCTAGCCTCACCACCAGTAGGTAGATCAATACTGTACCTGTGTCAGGTATATGTGGTTATAAAAAAAGAAGAAGAAAAAAACATCCAAAGCTACTCTCTCTTAAAATCAGAGACCTTCATTGTGCCTTGTATTCATCTGGGGTTTTGCTGGTCTTGTCATCAGGTAAATTGTACGTCTTAAAAAAGATGCCCCTGACCGGCAGCAACGCATATATATGCATATACATGTCTGGCCAAGAAACATTGAACACATAGTCCTCACATTTATCCTTGGATGTTTCGTTCTTCTGTAAACAATGCACATGAATAAGCAGAGGATGCTATTTCTCTCTTCAAACAGGCCTGTGCTCATAACAGGCATAATATTACTCATTGCATAAACCATTCAAGTCAGTACAGGAGAACAAGTGGGAAAAAAATAAAAGACCCTTACATCATATGTGATACCTCTTGCTGGTGCTAATCTTACTGATTGCATTTAGACTGGACATCTCATTAATTCTAACATCCCTGCATCTTTTATTTCAAAACAAAGGGAAAACCATTATTATTCTGCAAATGTAAAGTTGAGGAAGCAAGCAGTTATGTGACTTGCTCGTAACCTGTCTGCCAGATTTGCCTCTCTAAAGTGGCAACCTTAACAGTTAAGGTTAGGTGGACTGGTTTATTGTATTATAAACACAAGTTATGAGGTACTTTTATGTGTCATGTTGCAGGGCATATTTCTTGTTTGCACCACAATATCCATATTCTGTATCAGCCATGTATAGTTTTAAATATTTCTAAGAAAATTTCCCCAGCATGTTAAAAATACATGTGGCAAATAGGATGAAGAAATAAAAACTACTCTTAGAGTAGTTTGTAAAGTATAAACAGAGAATTAGATGTGTTGGGAATAAACCATATATTTGCTATGTCAGCATTAAGGGAACAAGTAGCCAAAACGAGAGCTGTCTTCCAGATGATACTGTCAGACAGGAGGCAGTCCTACAGTCTTCACTTACATTAAAGGAAGGAACCAATTGAACAAAGGCTTTTGGATGAGGCTCTGAAGAGCTGCCGTAATCTGCTCACTGTACTGCTACAGTGTCTTCCAGGAAAAAGAAGACAAGCTCGTCTCAGTTCCCCCGACTTTGTGCCCTTTATATATCTTAAATGATTTGTCTACTTTACCCGAAAATAAAACTTTCTCTTCAAGATTATGCAGGAAGCAAAATCTTCCCATATGTTTCATTAATGGCTATTCGTAGTTTTTATTTCACAAAATCAAAAATTGATATGATCTTAATGGTCCAATTTAGGTTTTTTCCTTTTTTATAGATCGATTTCCTATTTGTTCTTAGATGTGCTCATTCATGCCTCATGAATGTTAAAGTTATACATGTATTACTATGCTGACATGTAAAATAACCTTAATATATTGGTGTGTAAAAACTTGATAGCAGCAGTTAATTTTATTCATAATCTGTAAGAAAGTCTCTTAAACATTTCACAAAAGCTCTAACACTCAAACATTATTTCTAAATTATTATTTAACAGGGAGAAGGGAGACATAAGCTTTTTAAAGGTCTCTCCACTTATATAGAACTGTCCTCACTCCTTGGGAGAGCTCCACATTTTCCAACCTAAATTGACATCATCTAACGTAAATTGTATAATATAATTGCATATTTATCTGAAAGACCAGAATTACTCTGAAGCATTTGTTTTATTCTCTCACAGCTATGTGATATGTCTTTAAAAAATTACCTTGTTAGAGAGTATTTGCTAAGGGACTGGACCCCAATTCCTTTTCTTTTCATACTGAGCATTGAACTTCTTTTATTCTTCTATTAAAAATACTCTTGGGTAAATTTGACAGAAAAAACTGTGATTAAGTAATATTATAATGGTGACAGAAACACAGAAATCAAAACAGTTAAAGCTCCCATTAATGTATGCACCTACTTCACAAAGAAATGTTTTTACATACATCAATGGAATATGGGTGGCAAAGCAGAATATGTTTTTCTTGAATTTTTTAACCTATGGATGTTTGAGATACTTACACAGCTGAATGGGTCATCTCCCTGCTGCAAATCAGTTGAATTCTGCAGTAATAAAAGCTATACCTAGATTCAGTTTTGTTCTAAAAAGGTCTGCCAGTAAAAAAAAAATCAGATTTCTTTGTTGCTCTTTGTAAGCCCTTGAATGCTACACAGTGCCTTAGGTGTAGTGGAACCCCACATTAGGACACATTTATCTTTATAATAGGGATGTTTTATGGGGAGACCCCATATCAAATCTGTCTGATCTTGGCAGTTGTTAAGCAGCCAGGATTATAAATAAATGCATACACTAGAATATTAAATGCAGCTGCAGGAAACTTTCTCAGCAGATGTCAAGCTGTATGATAATTGGTGCCTATGAAATGGCAGTCTTCAGTATCATCTTGGAGTATGGTTAGATGGAGGTACTTAAACTACACTTTCTGTCAAAAATGTCTCAAGAAAGGGAACCAGTGGTCCAGTACACTCATCACTCTGTAAGATAGGGGCTGATGCTGCAGTAGCGCTTTTTTTAAATAGGTGGTGCATAATAGTCATGTAAAGGATGTAAGAGGCAGTTTCATATCTTCCCAAATGTTAAAACCAAAAAAAACCCAACAAATCACCCTGGACCATAGACCAAGTGAAATAAATGAGGGATCTCCTATCTCAGGGGATTAGATGTTGAAAATAGGCATTAGAATTTTTGAAAGGAGAAGTCAACTAAGTGTACTAAATTTTTGTTCACTGATGACAACTTATCTAAAGAACCTTCCATGAAACTTTCTGAAATAAAAGTTTTGTTATAGGCTGAGGATGCTTATAGCATAGTTGGAGGATGCCACTTGCCATTGAATCACCTCTGTTAAAGGGGTCCCATTTATAAACAAAAAGGAGGGGAGGGCATTAAGGAGAAATCCCTTTACTTTAAAGCAATAATAACTGCTAAATTGCCATTTGCTCTTTCATGACACCTGACTGAACTGATAAAAGCAGGAATTGAACTGCATTCCTTGAGAGTATTTGATGTTTCTCTGTAGCCCTTCAGCACCAAAGCCATTACACAGTTCTCATTTTAGATGAGAACAATATTTTTCCTCTTGTTCTCTACTCTCTGTGTACTCCTCCCTGTCTTAAAAGGGGAGCTATTAACTCAGAGGGGTCTTGGGTTCACTTGAGTGGCCTATTCTGCCATAAAGATGGGGGCTGTGGAAAACATTCCAATGCTCTTAGATTTTAGTGTTTATCCCAGAGGACTTGTAGGCTGTAAGATTAGATATATTGACACCCACTTATATAGATTTAAAATAGAAGAGCACAACTCCTACTGACTTTCTGGATATTGGATATCAGGCTGTCACCAATTTGGAGGATAAAAAGGGTCGAAAGGGCTGGTCCAAGGGCTTGAATCTGCATGGATCTGCTGAAACCCTCTTTTCACACTCAGGCTGTCCAATGCCCTGTGTTGGGCAGGCTGGCAGTCCCAGCTTGGGAAACAGGAGAAGATAAGCCTGATACTCTGCAGCTCTGGGATGAGCAGAGACTGGCTCTGAAAGGAACTTCTTCCCACCTTTCATGCCAAGGCAAACAGCTGCAGAGGAAAACCAAAAGCTTATTGTAATCGGTAGGCACTAGAGGAAAACTAATTTCCAGGTAAAGAGACTGAGTGAAACAGGTATTTAACTGGTCTACCTGCAGCCGACTTATCTACTTGAATAGAGACCCATACTCATTGGTTTGGAACTTTTCTCAGCCAAACAGGAGACATTGACACTGCTTTTATATAATGTAATAGGAGCTTGAGTGCTGTAGAAAAGCATCTCACTTGGTTTCTCTTTAGAGGTGGTTTAGAGAAAGCTGAAGATTAGAAGGTGACTTAATAATTAACTGCTTTGAATTCCCATCATCTGTACTTCCACCTAAAATACTTCTCACTTTGGAATTAATCTGTAGCAAGTACTACTGCCTTAAGCCTATTACTTTTTATTAACCATTTGTAAAATACCATTAAATTTTAACATAAAGAGTGGCAACTTCCCTTTTCTTTAAAGGATGCACAAACTACACTGAGTAGCAGAGACAGGAAATTAAATCCCACTTTCCTCAAAGAAATAATTTTCCATTTCCCAGTCAGCAGAATTTGTCTTTATTTTGGTAAGAAGCTGCAATTCAAAGTCATCCTGCCTTAACTTTAGGCACTTACCCAAGGAAGCTAAATTAGAGCCTAGTTGCCTTTCCGTCTTTATTCCATAGAGAGAACTAATAAAGATTCTCATAAAAATGTTACATATTTATTCATTATTAATATTTTTTCATTACCAAGTTTTTAACATTATGGGGGTTGTCTGAGATCAGATAAGAATACTCTTCCATGGCATTTTGACTTTTAAGGGCCGAATTTTCTGGATTGGGTTCAAGGATAAAAGTTTCATGGTTGTTAGCAGCCATCTGTTTTTTCTGCAAGAATGACAGTGCAGTGGAAAATTGTATCAGGATAATCTTTCAGGTCCAAGATGGTTGTTTTGGAAGAAGGAATGCCATCCAGAGGGACCTTGACACGCTTGTGAGGTGGGCTGATGCCAACCTGATGAAGTTTAACCATGAC
>JAOEHY010015070.1:15774-33287 GCA_025447955.1 Psilopsiagon aurifrons
TTCATTAGGGACTGTAGTGATAGGACAAGGGGTAACGGATTCAAACTTAAACAGGGGAAGTTTAGATTGGATATGAGGAAGAAATTCTTTACTGTGAGGGTAGTGAGACACTGGAATGGGTTGTCCAGGGAAGTTGTGAACGTTCCATCGCTGGCGTTGTTCAGGGCCAGGTTGGACAGAGCCTTGGGTGGCATTGTTTAGTGGAGGTGTCCCTGCCTGTGGCAGGATGGTTGGAACTAGATGATCTTATGGTCCTTTCCAGCCCTAACTATTCTATGATTCCATGATTCTATGACATAAACCATGGCCTTGTAGTTAGGTCACTGCTTTTAACGTGATCATATTGCTTTTCAAGTTCTATGCCTACAAGAAGGAAAGAGGAGGGTATCATCTCTAGCACAGGACAAGCAGCCTGCAGTATTATACATAAAGGGATCAAGAAGCATGGCATATAAGGGAATAAGTACAGCAGAACAGTAACTCGAAACTGGTTCCCCAATATCTTTGCTGGTATTCCTTTCCTGGGTTTGAAATGGAATTGTTGCCCCCTAGAAAAAGGGTTGTGGCTGGAGGGCTTGTCCTCATGTAAAATAGGGACATTTTTTCAAATCTCAAAAACGTTTTTTAGTGTTTGCAAATCTTTCCTCAGGGACATATGGAGAAAAAGCCAGTATCCTTACAGAGAGGAAGTCCTACAGGTACATAATAGAGATTGATATTTCAAACTGTGAGTAATTTGGCTACCATTAAATTTTGCTTTGTTTCAACAGAGTAATTTGATTGTGCTCTGATCATCTAGTAAAGGACTTCAGGACTGCAGAAGCACCCACCAGTTAAGTTTCCTATTTGCACAGTCTAAAGTGCTTCCTCGGGCAATCAGGGCTGTTGTAATTTCATTCCATTCTGAAAAGTCCAGGAGGCATATGCCACACAGCAGACCACACTCAAGTCTGAAACTGCCTTTGAAACAAATGTAAAGGAAGAGAGGGCATATGCATGCCAAGGAACAAAAATACTGTATTTAACTGAACTCTTCACATTCTGCCATACGGCAAAAATCAGGTTTTTATTCAAAAGCAGACAAAAGAGTTTATTAAACACAGTAAAACCAGGTAACTGAAGACTTTGGCATATATATTAAGACTATTGCAGAAACTATTCAATAAGATCTAAATTGAGATACTCTGAATACAGTAATTTAGGATATGCCTTGTTACAACATTATTGAGAAGTTCTCAGAAACACAACTTCGGCACAAGAAAATAGATATAAGTAAGCACAATATCTTCCCCCACATCATAGCATGGTCATTTTGAACATGAGATACTAGTCTTTGCAGTGAAGAACAACTAAATACTGGGTTACGCAAGCAAAAGCACAGCCCATAAGTCAATTGATGTGATCCATTCCTTCTACTCAGCACTGGTGAGTCCACATCTGGAGCACTGTGCCCAGTTTTGGGCTCTCCAGTAGAAGAATGACATTGACATAACTGGAGCAATTCCAGCACAGAGACACCAAGATGGTCAAGGGGCTGGAGCACATGATGTACAAGGAGAGGCTAAAGAAGTAGGTTTGCTCAACTTTAAGATTACAAAAATAAGAGAAGGACTTATTTCCATCTACAACTATCTAATGGGGAGGTGTAGATGTGATGGAGCCAGAGCATTCTCAAAGGTGCAGAGTGTAAGTCAAGCGGGAGCAGACACAAGTTGGAATATGGGACTTTCTGAATTCCTGTGAATTAGGAAGGGATTTTTAATTATTATTATGAGAGTGATAAAACACTGGAACATGGATCCAGAAAGGTTATGGAGAATGTTGCAGATATCTAAAATTTGTCTTCTCTGTACGAGTCCCCGATAAGCCTAAAGTAACTGAACTGCATTGAGTAGGTCTCTTCAAACCTGAATTATTCTGTGACTTAGCAATTAAAAGTAGTTAATTAAAAGGGAAAAGAGTGCAAGGTTGTGCTTTTGCCTTCCCTCAATATGTGTCCTCCAAACAGGTGTCCTGATACAATAGACACTAAAGACAGAAGCTTATCTCAGACAACATGATGTTGCTATTGTAGACTACACACAAACTCTCATCTTCTTTTCATAAAAGAATACACGAGCAGAACCACTGGTCTACAGTGGCACATATCATTAACTGCTCTTTTAAAAAATTATTCTCTTGCACTGGGTGTGCACAGCAAGGCCTTGGTAGCAGGGGGGCTACTGGAGTGGCTTCTGCGAGAACCTGAGAGAAGCTTTCACTATGTCCAACGGAGCTAACGCCAGCCAGCTCCAAGATGGACCCACCACTGGCCAAGGGGGAGTCCATCAGTGACAGTGGTAGTGCCTCTGGGATAACATGTTTAAAAAGGAGAAAAAGTTACTGCAGAGGAGCATTTTCAGCTGGAGAGAGGAGTGAGAATACATTAAATGTCCTTCAGACGCCAAGACAAGTGAAGGAAAAGAGGAGGCGCTCCAGGGGTCGGAGAGTCTCCCTGTAGCTCATGGTGCAGACCATGGTGAGGCAGGCTGTGCAGGGGATAAATATTTGTGGTTCTGTGAACTCAATGTGTCTAAGAGCAGCATTACTTTGAAAAGCAGGAGGAAACCAAGTTGCACACCGTCAGAGTGTCAGGCTGCTTGTGCTGTGAATTAGAGATGCTGCTGCCCTCAGGAACAAAGCAGCAATGACTGCACTTTGCTTCACTCTAGCATACCTTTCTTGCCATCTCTGTCCTCTGGTTCTCTTTCAAGTTACCAGTGTAGTCCCGAGAGGTACAGAGAGTCATGACTCCTTCAGAATATAATCACAAATATCTTAAGACACTCTCCAAATATTGCAGAAATATTTTGCCCTTATATTACCATGCTATACATATTTTTCTACTTAACAAGTGCACATTGGAATTACTATTTTTCTTCTTTTTTTGTCCCTTTCTCACCATAGTCACCCAGATACTGAATTTTATCCCTGCTGTGTGGAACAATAAGAACTTTTTTACCATTATTTCAAATGTTTTTCACAAGCTTGATTCAAAAAAGGATAATTCCCCACTATATTTTCTGTCTGATTATCAGATGATGACAGACAATAGATTGATAAGAGTCACTCAAGAAGATGCAAGCTCTTGTGTATAACAGCCACTGCAATTATCAGACACTACTAAACTATTATTGATCCTGTTCACATTGGGTGATAACTGAGCATTTTCCACTTATTTAAAGTGCTGCTAGCCAGAAACTCCCATCAATGAAAAGCAGCAGACGAATTTCTTCAAACATGGTTCAATAAATAATAGCACATATAGAAGGTCCATAGTTCCTCAATCTCAGTGAAACAACTAACTGTGAGGCACAAATATACTATCCAGTTGCTGCTAAATGGTTGATTAAAATAAAACAAGAACCTCCACAAGGTCATTTAATATGTAACCTTGGTATCACTGACCGCACAATTGTAACCTCCCAGAAAACAGGAGAAAAAAAAAAAAAAAGGCTGTTGCTTCATATAACTTCGATAATAATAATAAAAAAAAAAACCCTGTCCAGATCAAAAAAAAGTGGACTTGTCCCTATAATACCATAGGGCAGATCTCATTGTCTTAATCACTAAAGCAAGGTTTCTTATATATAATTGTATTATTTCAGAGATATGTAAATCTGTGCTTAATATTAGACTGGTACATTTTGATAGAACTATAATCACAGCAAAAGTGGTCCTTATCAGTGAAATTCATATTACTTTCATTTTGTTCTCTTTAATACAGCAGACATACAGGATGTGATCTGATATTCAGTGTATTATATTTCTCAAGCAGAGCCAGTGGCAACATAGCAGTGGACTACATGTAAAACTGGCTATTAAGGATATTAACTAGTAATTGCTTAGAGTAATCTCTCTAAATAATCAGTAATTAAAAAAATAAATAAATTGGCTGACCATTGTGATTTCAGCTTAGATTAAAATTGACCAAAAAAGTCAATTGGAATAGTTTTAATTATTTATGGTGCCATATTTTCCTTCAACAGAAATGTTTTATATTTTAGTGTGGACAAAACAGATAATTTGTAGTGACAATGGAAGTTCTTTTATTGGTTGAACAAGTAATAGCATTTCAGGTCAAAAATATCCTTTCTCGATTCAAATAAACACTTAACAAGACATGTTCCTTTTGATCCTCTGTCATCACACCAGTGAGCCTCTTGAGCAATGTGCGTAGAGTCTGAATGAACAGATTTGGTGCAAAACCCTTCTCAGCTACTTTTAGAGATGAACCTTTGCAGTTTATGTCCAAGGGAAGGGAAATAGTGCACAGATTATATGTTTACCAGACTACAGCTGATGATGATAGCATGGCACTCAGCTTTGCCTTGCTGGGGTCAAGCCTCATGGGAATTAATCTTGAAAGGGTAACTACAGTTCTTCAAAGAGTCCAGCTACTGCTCCTCTTGATCCATAGAGAGGCCAGGCAGAGCTCACAGAACTTCTAGTATCAGCAGCTGCTGCCTTGCCAATAGTCAAAAAGGATGATTGAACCCCTGACCTCAGCAGATACTCTTCTGACCTGTTTCAGATGTTGCTCAGGTAAAACATTCATCACTGGGTTAAACCTCTGCAACACCCATATCTAGCTCACACAGTGAGACAGAGAGCAAGAAACACTTGCCTATTACCAAGAATTCAAACAGACAAAAAACCAAACACACACAAAGCCAAAACCAAAACAAGCAGAAAACCAAACAAAAGCAAACTTGAATTAAACAAAACTGAGTAAAGTTCTTCTGGAATTGTTGTGAGGTGAACTAGAAGCATAAATAACTTCTTTATCTCTATTTGATGAAATAATTTATTGATAAGTAAGTTTAATTTATTGATAAGTAAGTACATCTAAGACTCCTACATCCATAGCAACAGCAACAGAATGTACCCAGTCATCATATAAGAACACCTTACAAATAAACCTCAGGCAACTCACTGATTGCACACACCTCAACTGCATATACCACCAGTCTTTGGAAGTCATGGAGAAGGTCATTAGAAAATTGTAAACTGTTCTAAAAGGAGATCCTACTTTCAAAGATATATTCTTAACACGAATGTTCCTATTCTTTAAGTAACCTCCTCATTTTCTTCCGCTACAAACAGATGAAAGTTTCTATAGTCCAAAAAATACTTTATGGATCTGTGTCTTGTCTGACTAACAAGCAGAAAGCTTGCCAACTCTCCTGTTGACAACAGAGATGCCAACTCTTCTGTTTGCAACATCAGAATAGCTAAACAAAACAATCAAAATCCTTGGATTCCAGTACTCCTCAGCCACAGAATACTTTGTAGAGAGCTCTCACAGAAACTGAGAAGGTAAAATTTAACAAATGCTACAACCTAGAGTGAACTCACAAATCCATACAAACCAATTAAAGACGCAGGTATTCACCAATCACTCTCTGATCTCTAATCCTGCTCTTCAGTGGAGATCTGCAAAAATATCTTCAAAAGGCAAAGTAAAATCTTGTTCATAGTGTCCCTGGGCACCAGAAAACATGAGTTCTTGTAAGTTTTTGTTTAGGGTTAAGGTGTGCATCTCCTACTCCAGATCTAAATATGGAATTGTATGCCCAAGAGTTTGCCTACATTTTGAAGTTATTCTGGCTATTCCAACTAAGAGATATTGTCTCTGTCTAAAGAACTTCTCTTATCTGCTTCCTTGGACAGCTATAACAACAGTAACAGAAGAAAGTAAGCGTGTCTGCTTGATTTCAACCCTTTTTATTCTTGTCTTCGTGCAAACACATTGTAAAAGACCATTGAATTTTAAAGTTAAGAAGTATATCACAGCTTCATTTGGGAACAGAATTAGAAATAGCAGCTGGTCCATTGATTCATTCATTAAATTGCACTTCCTAAGCCCATGGGTTCTGTAGAAGTCCTGCACAATGCAGAAATTGCATGTGCTCACTGCTGTCTTGCTCCAAATACTACTATCCCTATGTGTTAAAAAGCCACTCACTCTGCAGTAGTGGGACCCTAACATTCCCTTTTCTACTGTATTTGCTGGTTAATTTTGTTTAAATACTGCATCTAACAGAACAGCGGGTGCACACCACATTCCACAAATACATGTGCAATGAGTGAATACCTGAGGAAAAAAAAGCAAACAACTGACATGCTTCCGAATTATTCTGATTGGAGAATTTCTCTGCTAATTCATGAAGGGTTGAGCTCCCAGGTAAACTGTTCTAAAACCAACACAAAATTGCTTTTGCATTCAGACAGCCTGGATCTGAAAAATGGTTGCCTTCCTATCTTCCATTAAAAGGCTTCAAGCAGAACAGTAATTTGCAAGTGTGTCACTATCAGAGCTTGAGTTCTTCAGTAGCAGGAGGAGGACATCACTCCAAACTCAGAGACATGTTAATAATACCTTTTAGAATAGCATGACTACTGGCTTGAAAACTCATGCAGTAAATACACATTTTGGTACAAATGAAGACTATTTATACTGATGTCATTTTAAGAAATGTAGCAACTTTGGCATTAGTAGAAGTTCATTACAGCTCGGTAGCTGCTCATAGTAAAGAACCAGAGAACAGAATTGTGAGCTTAAAAAGATTGAAGTGACTTCTAGTTAAATTTAAGCATATCAGATTAATTGGGGCTTTGCCTCTTTCATTTGGATAGTACGCATCTCTTCCACTTTAAATTTGATGGGGGAAAAGAACACCTCTCCTCTGCATCACAGGCACCATTCACTAACAGCCAGACACCAACTCATTCTTTTATAAAATCTAAAACCACTTTTCAAATGTGAACAGTTGTTGCTATTCCCATTTTACATACAGTAAGGTTAAAAAGGTGATTTCCAAAGTGATTTTGTCAAGACTAAACTGCTCAGGACAGTTAGGGAAGGATTTTCAAGGACATGTGCTGAGGTCCTTCCTTTTGTGCTCAGTGGTACCACATTAACATCAGACCAAACCATACAGCAGTAAATCAGACTGTGGGACTCCAAATCTGTAAAATTCATCAACACAATCTACAACAAGCACCCAATTAAAATGAACCTAATTTTTTCGTTTTTCTAATAGTGTAAAATTTCTCTACCACACACACCTTTCGATTTCCGACACTTCAAAATCCTCTCGGTATTTGTTTTCCAGAGTTCTCGACCAACTATGATTATTTTTCATTTTCCTTGTAATAAATACAATTTCTTATTCTCATCTTTCTGTCTCATTTCAATTTAGGATGAGATTTTCCAATATTTACTTAATTTTCCAAAGCTAGAACTTTAGGTAAAATTACAGGTAGCACAGGACTGCCATAGTGCTCCTGAGGGCAAAAATGCCTCCCACAGCCCTCACTGCAGGCAAACTTGCCCCACTTCAGGCTGCTACAAGGATCCACCACTTCACAAGTATACTAAAGGTCTGCCCCAGCTGCTTCCAGGTGACAAGTGGAACTTTGATAGATATCTGTATGTCTATTTCTCCAATGCCTTCCGAGAGAAGCACTAAAAAGTATTTAATAAGATAAGCTGAAACAATACTTATGAACAATCATGAAATCTGTTTTACCAATTAAAAGGAAAGACTTAATCCACCTTTTAGTTTTTTTTTTTTTACTTTCCTACCCTGATCCTCATCCTTTTCTATTTAAAAAAAAAAAAATAAATAAAAAGATAATGAAAGTTTTGGGTTTTTTTTTTTTGAAAGAAACCCTAAATTAATGGTAAGGATAAGAAGCACTATGATTGACCACTGCAATGTATTATTCTAGCCCAGCCAGATCTCCTTGCACAAACACACAAAAATAGAACAGTTAGACAAAAAGAAATGTTTCAAACACTGACCCCCAGCTCACCCACTCCAGTTAATCTTCCAAATCCTTTTGGAGGCCCACTTTGTTGGGTAGTCTCTGAGAAGAAACTTTGTGAGGGAATCTCAGAACACCAGCAACTGGAAGACCCTAGAGGATTATATCTAGTGAAGTTCACTGCAGATACAGCACACACATCTCACAGCAGATCTGCGAGAGTAGGGAAGTGACAGAGTCCTACCAAAAAGCAATGAGAGCAACAGAACAAACTTAGGCTTGTAAACTGAACCACAATAGTCTTAGCATTAATTACAAGCACAGTTTCTGATCATCTAGCAGCAGGGTGCAGAAATGCAAGAGGAACTAGTGAACAAAGAGAGTCTTGACATTCGCTTCCTCTTAATACAGGCGCGGAAGGCATCAGCAGGAGCTACAGTTCAGTATCACACAATTATGCGCCTCATTCATTAGTACCACATCATTGACTACACCATGAAAGAAATGACAAATTAGCAATTTCACAGGACTAGCATAATACTATCATTTGTATCACAAAGTCAGCAAAATCTAACCTCCAATAATTCAGCTAACCATTCTAACCTAAGTATGGCCATCAATACACTTTTTTTGTGCCTTGTACTAATCACTAAAGTCAGATAATATGCAAGGTTAATGGTTGCAGACAGTCTGGGGAAATATCCAAGATCTGATAAGGAAACCCCACATTATTGCTGTTCTATGTGTGTATATCCCAATCAAGAATAGGCAAAGGAAGGAAATCAATGCTTCAGGCAGTTATAATACATCTCTTAGTGTAACATATAAATTGGCCCTTCATTGCCCATTCACATTTCAGTTAATAAATAGTTCAGACATAGGACACATGGATAGTGAAGAAGTGTAACCATTGTTTGTTTGTCTCCCGTACTTTAGATTTATGCTGTCTTAGTACAACAGACTCTATCCAGTGTTTTTCAATTACTTCACTAGCCTTTTAAAGAAAATAAGAAACAATGCTTAATCCTGATCAGTAGTTTGTTATGCAGTCCAGCACTTGAAAGGAACTTGATGCATTTTTGCTCATTTAAGCAAACAGATAATCAACCAGGATATTCTCATTCTAATTGTACCTCATCATTGTTTACAGTCACGAATATATATTTCAACTCCATTGCTGATAACAAAAATTCCTTACTTCAATACTAGTTACAGCAGACTGGATGTTCATTTTGTTTTATAATTAGTACTGAGCTATCCAAGGATTCTCTAAAGTAATTTGCAGAATAAGAAATCTGACCTCAATACACCCATGAACATTTTTTAATGCAGTATTGCTGATAATACATAAATTCACCTCATTTAAATCTCTACCTATCCAATGTTCCTAAAATGTCAAACCCTACGCTCTGAAAATTTAAGTAAGCCCTTTTTCCCCACTAATGTAATTACATCACTTCACCCTCTGCAAACCAAAACCAGGTTGGCAGTGTTTTTAATGTGCAACTGTACCACTAAATGCAAATGTAAAATTGGCAGCTTTGATGTTGCAGCATTAAATATAGCTTATCTCACCATTGACAGTGAGAAACAGACACTCTCTTAAGACTGTGAGTTATGACAGTCTCTCCAATGAGTGAAAAATCATCCCTGTACAGCTGTCACTGGTGAGATTTTCCTCTTCTTTTTCTTATGGCATGCAAGTTCTTCAGCATAGTTGGAACCACCATGCTGGTGGCAAAGAAGGAAACTGATTTATTACACTGATGTGTGCCCCTTTGTTCTTCACAGTTTTGTTTGCCATATATCTATATATATATGTATAAAACAAAACCAAAACCACAAACCAACAAACAACAACAAATAAACACAACATAACTTTTTCTTGGGACAAAAAAATAATATCTTGGGCCCAGCAATTAGTTCATATTAAACTAACATACTATTTAAAGAAGGGATTAGAAAATGACAAGTACACAGAGCTAGGGATTAAGAGATGTCTCCAGTGCACACATCATGCAGAGCATGACTTCTTTTTACAAATGTATATAAGTGTAACTTTACTCACTTTAGTATAAGAATTGAGCAGTGTTGTTCTTTAAGGACAGTATCACAGCACCAATGAGCTTCAGTACCAGCTGAGCATACTGTTGTTCTGGACTCCGCAAACAAGCTCAGAACAAAATGTCCTTCCAGAAAGTTTGCAGTCTGAATGAAAGAGTTTGCAATTTACACGCTGTTTCCAAGAAGAGAGAAGATCAGTAAGAAGTACTTCTAAATCCTGGGAAGTGAGGCTCTTTTTATTCTGTAATTGTGAAATAGACACCTCTGTCTTTCAAAATATTCTTGGAAGTTTCAATTACAGCAATGTCAGATAAACAATAGGTGATAATTACTGGTGACCAAGGGAGACACCTAACATGTGATAGATATCCTTAGTCACCTGTTTCTGTCTAACCACATGGCATTACACACCTGTAATGCTTTTCAAGTCTTTGTGTGGGCAACAGATATTTCCGGCCAAAGGACATGAACAGGGCGCCACAATAGAGTCACTTCTTGTGACTCAAGACCCAGACTCAGTAGGCTGCATTCAGAATAAAAGAATTAAAGAATACCTGAATACTTGCTAAAGGATACCTGCTAAAATCTATGTGAGCAGCATTTGTATTGCTTTATCTATTTGCTGTGTATTTTTGAATGAGTTGGTTATGAATTTATTTAATAAAACATGTTGGAGGACTTCTAACTGACCAATGCTCACAGATCATTTTCTCTTTCCCCTGTCCAAAAAAAGAGTTCCCTGGCAGTTAGTATGCACACCTGCCCCTCATGTTCACATCTCGGTGAAATGAAAGGGAAGGAGTGGTGAAAATCCAGTGATCAAGTTCCAGAAGTTTCTCTAACAAGGAGAAGGCAATTAAGCTCCTCATTTCAGATCTGCACTCCATTGGAGCCAAAAATGCATCTCATATGCAGCCCATTTTCCAAGTGTGATACTGTTGTGTGACTGCCCATAACGCATTTGTGAATAACTAATGGCTTGAGAATGACTTGAACAGGTTTTCTTCCTCTTGCTTATACTTTCTAGAAAATGTATTCTAGTAATACCAACTGTTTGTTAGCCAAATATACAGCAAACTCTTCCTTAGTCCCCAGTTTTGATGTCCCTTTGCTCATGGCTGTTCTTTCCCTGCTCTTATCAGCCATCATCCCTCCAGGCTTCCCTTGTTTAGGGCACTTCTGAACCAAACTCTCTTCTGCCCTCAGCCTGTCTCTTACCTTGACCTAGTGTTTGTCCATAGGAAGTCTACAGGCCCCTCTATAATATCCACTGATTTCTATATGATAGCAAGCAGAAGAAAACTGCCTTCTCTAACAGGCCATTACGTTAAATTTAAAATTTTTCAAAGAATTACTCTTATGTGCTTTTTCTGATCCTTATGATTAGGCTGACCACTGCATGAATGCCCACAAAGCAACCCTCATAATCTCCTTCAAATTCTTCCTCAAAATACTTGAACAAAAAAAGACAGACTACCAGTGGCCTATGGTTACAAATGACCAAAATGCTGTCCTTACTTTTATGCACTCTCCATGCATGTGTTACCTATTATGATTTACCTGGGAGGAAAACGCTGGAGAATCAAACCTTTATTTGTCCTAGATTTTTCCAAGAACTTGTATTATGGCTTGTTTCAAAGCTTATAAGGTAGCCTGAGGAGCTGAGGATTTCCATTTTGAAATACTTCATTAACTGAAAAAAGTTCCTTGAGTTACACCTTTCTAAGAGTCTTCAAAAGAGAAGTCTAACAAATATTAGTCACCTTTTTTTCTAGCTGGAAGATGAGGACAGATGAAAACCTTTGCTGAATTCCACTGACAGAGGATTTACTTTTATCAGAGTCAAAGATAATCACTGCTGACTTTAGACAATGTGGTCTTTCTCTGGAGACTACCAATGGAAATGCTATCTCTTCCATCTTTGTGGTCTAGTACGGTCAAAGCCTTCTTTTTCAGGAACAGAAGATCTGCAGCAATATGCAGCAGCTCTCTGATGCAAAAACTACCCTGAGAATTGCTTAGTTATTAATGCAAGCAAGTTGAAATTGAATCCTAGACCTACCATCAAACTGAAAAAGCAGACTGATTTCAAGGGGCAAAGAATAATAATTCAATTAACCTTAAAAATGCAAGAAAAAAATTGACCATCAGTGGCCATCAATTTGAATTTTGCTTCTCTCACTCAGCATGAGAATGATGCAGCCTTAGATTAACTCCATCTGAAAAGAAACAAGTTTGCAGTGTTAATATTAAGGCCACAAGACCTCAAAGAGGATGAGTTTGCTCTATATCCTTTGCCATCAAAGCACAGAAGATCTGTAGGTGGAAAGGAAGACAGCAAGGCTCGAGGCAGGTGAGGTAGAAATCTGAGCCAAAGAAGCAAGGCCCAGGTGACAAAATATTTTACTATGATTTGAGGTCCCTTTGAATATCTATTTGCACACAAGATGAGCTCTGACATAATTCTCAGCCATACCTTAGTCCCAGGTGAGAGTGGACAGGGATTTCCTGTTGATCACAGCAGAACTTTCGACCTCAGCAACACCCCAAAACAGGGTGAGACTTACAATAAAAAAATTATGCATGCAGGCATCCCAAAAGGCTAGGTCATCTGTTTCAATATTAGTAAGAGGTTTGCCTCTCCAATGTCAGTGCTTTGCAGTGCTATTTGTGTTTTTGTAGGGACATTTGAGGACTAAAACAACTGCTAATTTTTTATATGAAGCAGTGATAAGTTACATAGTTCAGCAGGACTAGAACTATTCTGCAAGTGAGCAAGCCCTGATTGTGTAAAGTGCTGGTGCCTTTTTTTAGGGTAGATGAATAATAGCTCTCTCCAAAATCCTGAAAATCAATGTTTTGCATTGCTTCTCTCAAAACAAAAAGGAAAAGATGCAAAGGTTGAAAGTACAATTGTAAGGACAGAATATTGTGTAACATGTCTATTGCAACAGCTAATTGGAGCTGGTTTATGGTAGTTTTCTCAGTTCGACTACTTACTTTTTATTTTCAACTCATAGTAGTGCAACAACACTCAATTGTTTTCCCTTGGTCTTGGAGATACTGTATTGGTCATTATGTAGCGATGTTCTATCTTTATTTCATTCACAGTTATAGGTCATAAATCAGTCTTTCACAAAATGTTCATTACCAGCAAGAACTCTATTTGATGGCTAAAACTTCCACTTTATCCACCTCTCCCCCATTTATTTTTTAATTCATAATGGTTGCAATGGATTTTAGCACCATTTTTGTTCATTTGTTTTTCTAACCAAGTGCTTAGGTTGCAAGAAAATTCTGTGAAATATCACTCAAATAAAGCATTTCTGAAGATGTCTGCCTGAATCTGCAGAGTCTGAAACACTGTTTCTGCATTGTAGGTTACCCCATTCACTGCAAGGGTGAATGTGACTACTCACAGACGTACCTGTCACTGTTGTTAATTAGACCACCAGTGATCAAGGCATAAAAAGAGAAGCATTGTCAGAACTGGTGCACAGTTTTCTGTGACAGAAAAGGCTAAGCAAGAAGAGATTTAAGATTGAGAAGAACAAACTTTTGCAGTGGCTTGATACATTGGGGCCAGGAAGAGGAGTCAAGAGGCAAGAGTGTGTGGGATGTTAACAGGTAGTGCAAAATTAATTTTATTTCCAAGGACTGGAGACCAGAAAATTGAGAATTAGGGGCTGAGAATTGAGAATAGTGATACAAATAAGATATAATTGGAGGAGCAGAAAATCTGGGACTGGGAAAGGAAATCTTCTACCATTATTGTTCATGGCAAACCCCCTGCTGATGTATACAGAATCAGTGTTTTACACTGCTCTCTTCTGTGATGTTGGCCAAGGCAGTTGCACGTGGGATAAGTTGGAAAGAATATGTCTCCATTTAAAAAGGAGCATATACATGGCAACTCAATATTCTTTTTCTCATTTTCCTGTCATATCTATTTTGTGTTAATTAGATTAAAAATGTTACTGATGTCAGTACAATGAATATAGTATCTAGAAATGATATGCTGCTTAGACATATGGTAACAACTTTCAAAGTAAAGATGTTGAGATTCTTTCCTCTCTTCTTTAACTTGATAGTTATATTGTCAGAGACATTTCTGATGGGAAAAAGGAAATGAAATGAAATGAAATAAAATTAAACAAATGAAATAATGAAGTAAATGAAATTAAATATGCCCAATCACAAGCTTTTCCTTTTCTTTTTTTTTTTATACTTTCTCTTTCTATTCCTATTTTTTCCCCTTTTCCTTTTTCTTTTACCCTTTTTCTTCCTTTCTTCCCCTGATCTCCTTCAATTATTAGGTCACATTTCTTCTATTTGTTCACTAGCCACGAGCTTTACACAAAGGGCTAATTTAGCAAACAGATTAATCTTGGATTAGCCAGTAGATAGAACTTGGGCCAAACAAGCATTGATCAGAGTCTTATAGCAAAAGTCTTACATTCACAATGTTCACCATAAACTCTAAGGAAATTTTCTGTGTTATTATCCACATTGAAGAAAGGTCTGTGAGAGAGAAGTGGGAGTAATCCTGAAAGTTTTCTAATTTCAGTTTTGAACACAGGAATTAGGACAGCCTATGTTCTGAGTAGACACAAACAAAAACAACTAATGTATAAAATAGTGGCACTTTCCAGGTCTCAGTAGAGTAACTGTATTAAGAAAAAATACAGTATTAACCACTCAAGCACTGCCGACCATCCTCTAAAGAAGTAAACTTCCTACTCAGCAGTGGAGATTGGGGTTAGAAAGGTCTTTGGCAGAAGCTCATAAAGTTCTTCTCTAATGTTGGTGTCTGAATAATGGCTAACTTAATGAGCTTTTTTTGGACGCTGATCACCAGTATCTCCCCTTCTCCAAATTTTCTGTGGAAGCAGTGGGAACCAAACAAAGCTGATTGTGAACTTCTAAAAAATGTATAAAGATGTTTCGATTGTAAATGTCAAGACTGAAAATTACAGCTGCCCACTCCTGGAAAATAAGTGCTTTGACACAGAGGAGTAGCTGAGTGAACACACAACTTTGGCTGTAGCAGCAGCCAACTGTACCTTCCCTATTCTAGGCTGTATCATCTTTCCCAAACTTTCCGCCATAAAGCACAGAGGTTCTTCCTGGAGGTGAATATTAGGTATGAAGTTACTCAGTACCTGAGTCATCAGTTCAGTCTGATAACTTAGTTGAGTCAGAGCCTACGTACTCTTGGACCATTATTCCTGGTGCCTTATATGTGGTCTGTCCATCCCAAATTTCACTCCTAAAAAAGGAACTCTATTAGTAGTAAGCTTACCTATCACTTATCAGCTGACCATGTAAATAGCCTACAAAATCGTAAAAAGGCAGGTGGTAATCCAATGGGATAATAGCTCAGGGAAAAAATATGCTATTAGCCCTGCTGGGCTCCATGTGGCAAACAGCCCTTTCCACTCATAGAACCATGAATAGATCTGCTGCACAGCAAGAGCACAGCCATGTTCAGCAGCATACGTCAGGGCAGGGAGGGAGTGAATCCACTTTTGTGAGACAAAAGGCTACACTCTGTAAGATATACAACACCCCAGCTGCATGATCAAAGAATACTTACAAATAATCATAATAAAGGAACGCAGAGGTGGAGAAAACATTCAAACAACCTGAGTGAAATCTCACTGAAAAATAACATAAAATATTCCTCATGCCAAGGCTGAACCTCCTACCTTGAAGACCCACTCTCTGTTTTAACTCCTGCTGTTTCGAGGCCCTAAGGAAACTAATTTAGAAAATGTAATCTTTGTCAGTTCACCCCATGTTGGTACTGGAAGCTGGGAAGTAGGGTGTGGGTAACCACTGCTGAGATTCACCCATCCCTTGCTCTGGGAAAGTGTCAAGGAAGACTTGTTCTGAATGATTAAAACGTGCCACTTATTTTGCTACTTTAAGCCCTTTTCAACTATAAAACAACAGGCTAAGTGTTCAAAAACTAAATTGTACTGCTAGCCAGTGTGAGATTCCCCATGCCTAGCCCCAGCTTTCCCATTTACCTGTAGCAGGTGTACAGAACCAGTACAGACAGTCTCCTTATGAATGTTTGTGGCTGGAGCCAAAGAAACAGTTGGCTGAACTAAAAATTTCCTCTGTAGCCTTCAGCATATCATTTAACCCGCCTTTTTCTCCCTTACCTGCCTCATCTGTAAAATGGAGATAACACTACTTACTTAGCTGCTACACCACTGTCAGATTAATAGCTGTGTGGCACTTTGGGATGTTCAGGTAGTCTGACATGGACATCACAGCAAGGATGATTAGAAAGCAATGTGCTGCCTGCGCTTCTTGGTGCCAGGAGAAATGATATAGGCAGACCAAAGCTGCAGGAAGCAGGTCACCAACACAATGATTAAATCAACAGTCAGTATCCAATAAATCAGAGTATTTACCAGAATTAAAGTCCCAATGCTATGCAAGAAACTGTTTGATGTGTTTCATGGAACAGTAAGGTTGTTCTGCTGACAGATATTACTTATCTATTTACAAATTTTCAAAGGTTTCATATGTACTTACTGTAGCAAACATAAAACATTTGAATTTTACTTCCTGGCTGTGGGAATGATTTGTATTTAAATCTATTAATTCCTAGTGTCACTGAAAAATATGTACCTAGTTCATCTGCAGAGCTTGAAGTGGCTCAGCAACACAGCAACAAAGATTACTTTAAACACCTGAAATAGGATTTTCTGGAATGCTGAGTACCTAAACATCAAAATGTCCAGTAGTAGCTGCAGAAGTTCAAGGCTACAGAGAATCTATCTCCTTATTTTCTTGTCCGATGTAGACTAACTTAAGGAAGGAAGAAAGGAAGAGGGAAAATGGAGTTATTAGGTTACAGTTTCAGGGCAGAAAGCGCTCTTGGAGGCTGAACAAAGACTGGAAAACAGTGGCTGATGGAAGACAAAGCAAGAGCAGACACCTGGAAGGAAAAAAACAGCTGTAGATTTTCTCTGTGTCTCTCCATACACAAAAGTTAATCATACAATCATAGAAGGCTTTGGATTAGAAAGGACCTTAAAGCTCATTCAGTTTCAATCCCCCTGCCATGGGCAAGAACACTTTCCACTAGACCAGGTTGCTGTAAACCACATCCAACCTGGCCTTGAGCACTGACAGGATGGGGCAGCCACAGCTTCTCTGGGCAACTTGTTCCAATGTCTCATCTCCCTCACTGAGAAGAATTTCTTCCTAATATCTAATCTAAATCTCTCCTTTTTTCAGATTAAAGCCATTCCCCCTTGTTCCATCACTACATGGCCTTGTAAAAAGTTCCTCTCCACATTTCTTGTAAGTGCCCTTTAGGCACTGGAAGACTGCTCAGAGGCCTTCCCAGAGCCTTCCTTTCTCCAGGCTGAACAAGCCCAACTCTCAGCCTGTCTTCTTAGGAAAGGTGCTCCAGCCCTGTGATCATCTTTGTGGCCTTTCTCTGGTCTCTAATACATCACTAAATAAGCATGCTGACTGTGAGACAAAAGAAGCATCCTATAGAGATGAGAAAGAGACAGAGCATTAGTGATGTAGCAGTGTCATGGGTTCAGCAGTAGCAGTCATTTTTCTCCTTCTTAGTAGTTGGTGCAGCACTGTGTTTCTGACTTTCGGCC
>JAOEHY010015071.1:0-56437 GCA_025447955.1 Psilopsiagon aurifrons
TTTTTCACCTGAAAAAAAACCTTTTCACCTGAAAGCTAAATCTGCTTTAAACATCCCCTGCAGTTCTGTACTATCACTTATCTTGTCTAAGTGCTTTCCCAACTGCTTAAGCTCTTTCACTTATCTTGTCTAAGTGCTTCCCTAACTTCTTAAGCCCTTTCCTTCTTATGTTTCCCTTCTTCCCAGCATGAACTTCACAGAATGGTTTTATCTGATCTGTGGTACAGATTCATTTTTCCAAGTTTCTGTGCTAGATGACTTGGCAACTCTGGCCTCTGAATAACTTGCTTGGAAAGGTGGAATTGTATAGATTTCCCAAATTTATCACTCTTCCTGGAATTTAACATTGAAATAATTTACTTAATGATTTAACCCAGTGAATTATGTCTGCTAAAATCTCTGCTTACAATACCAGGTAGTGGAGGTCAAGCAAATCCAGGTTAAATATGCTCCTTGTTCTGACAGAACCTCTCTGGACCTTCACTGAACTACCATCAAAAGGAAGCTTATTCATTTGGGGTCCAAACCAGCCAGTTTTTCCAGTGAGTGTTATTGATTGAAGCTGGAGCAGGACTGAGCCCTACAGCTGCAGAGCTGATCTTTGCATTTGATGATGTTGACAAAAATTCTGAGTAAATCAAAGACAGTGTAGATGCTTTGGTAAAACACAAATCGCCTAATTCCAGACACTTTTCTGGGATTCGTTAGATCTAGGCAGATGATTCCACAAGAAATGGTGATCTCAAGTTATCTTTCAGTGTTGTTCATCTATTGAATCTAATGACTTTTTTTTTTGTTTGTTTTTAAAGTGACAAATATGTAAGCTGCTGAACCTCTTGCCACTTAAGAAATCACTGATCCGTTAGTCAAATACTGGAACTAGAAGTAACATGCAACTTTCTGCTTCTGACTTCCATTAAATATGACCAAATTGTATTAGATCATCATCTATAATTAGGCCAATTTTTCCTAATCTTTGTTGAAATGGGTTCAGTCTGGTTTACAAATGAACACTGTTCATATTTCTTTTTGTTCCATAGTCTGCAAGCTTTCCAGTGCGCAGCAATACATGAACCAATTCAATAGTAACCTAATGTATTGCACATGCTTCATATTTAGGTAGTTTTAGCTTTAAATGATAGTTTCCGAGCTTTCTGGTTTTCCCTATGCATAGCATGTCTGTGGTGTAAATGTTTCTATGTGGTAATGCATTTATTAGAACTTTCTGATGCCCTTGTGAACCTCTGGAGGAAGGTTCTCAGGACCTGAGGACTGCTTAATGCACTTGTGTTCAGGCTAATTATTAGTCTTCAACAGAAGCTCCCCAGTAACTGCGGCTTTTGTTGCACCATGGCAACTGAGTAAGCCCCTAACATATATTATCAGATAACAAAACTACTTAATACTGTAGCATTTTTTCCTGTGATATTCTTTCTTGTACCAAAATATGCTCTTATAGAGCAAGTCAGGTCACTCTAAATGCTGAATCCTTCCAACAGTGACAAAGATCTCTTCTGATACCACTCTTCAATCAGTGTTAATTACTACTCAGTGTCTAATTTCAAGGTCTCTTTAGGTGTTGGTATTAGATAATACTCAGTAAGTAAGGCAAGAGATAAGGCTGTCAGACTCGTTTGCCTTTCAAGTTAGTATCTCTCTTTTCCCTGCAGAACACAGTAGGGCTAAAACCTTCTTGTTTAGCTTGGGGCAAAACACACCCTGCAAAAGCTGAGAAATAATCTAATTTTTTCAATGAAAGTCAGTGCCAGTCAAAGAAGCTCTTGCATACTTAAAATTAGGGTACAACAAAAATCTGGTAACCCCAGTTTATTGTCTATGAGATTATGAAAGAAAGCCAAATGAAGGGGGATATGCACAAAGTCTTTGAAATGATGTAGGAACAGCAAATGCTGTTTCATTTAATGTTCTGGCGTCACTGAAAATGAAATTGTTGCCGCTTTCATTGGATGAATTTCATAGTTTTTAACGCATTAATATTTATGCTTCTCAATTGTCTATATTATAAATAGCCTTCAGAAATCAGTGTAGGTCACTTTTTAGTTTAGATATTTAAAATGTAAGTTGCCTGAAAGTAGCTCAATATCAGTGCTGCATGCATCTTCATCATAACACAGAAAGAAGGTGCTCAAGCACTGGATCTCCTCTTCGTCCTCGGAAAGAGTTAACACAAAGAAATAAAATCAGATATGTGTAGCCTCCAGACGTCCATTAAAGTGCAGAATGCTGTTTTCTATCACAGATTATATGCCAGATGTTCAAACTATCTCTAATCATTGCAGATGTAATGGAGTAGAATGTTGCAGTTTGTGAGTTTACTGGCATTAATTCTGTATACTGCACAAGGGAAAAGATTTTAAATATATAATTATATCTCATTAATACTCAGGTTTTATTTCCTTTCAATGGAACAGGACTTATTAAAGCAACCATTTACCGCATGTTTTCTTTTAGTGTTTGGCCCCAGCATAATCCTGTGTGCATTGTACTTGTAAATATGTACTAACCTGAGTATATAGAAACAGACACAACTGTATATAATTCCACTGATAGAAACCCCCACTTTCTATATGCTTGAGATGTTTTTATATTGTAAATTGACAAGGAAAAAGATCTTACTTATACAGTATTGTTCTAACTACATGCTATCTCATTTCTTACGGAGATGTGTGTAAAAAAAAAATGTGTCTTTTAATATTTATTCAGTTTTGCTAGAAGAAAATTGTGCAGACATGTGAAACTTGTTAGACTACTTTCTTGCCCTCTGACTGCTAATCTTGTCCCAGTACCAAAGGCAGAGGAGCGGTGAGGGTGACTCGCTGATGATTATTTGCTGGTATTATTCAGTATACCAATGCAGGTGCTGGTCCTGCTCTGCCTCCTCCCTTTTGCTACACACTGTGTGAAGGGGTGCTCCTGCTTTTTTACACTTCCTTTCTTCTGTCCTCAGTTGCTGTATTCTTTGGGGCTCAGCTCCCAACAAATGGTGTCCACAGGGCACAGCATTTCCTTTGTCCTCCATCCTCTGCTGAGGCTTCTTATCCAACTTAGACTTCAGCCACTTCTCAGAGAGTCTCTTTACATTCTTTGTCTATTGAACTGAAATCACTGCAAAAGTGTTAACCGTTCTCAGTGGGCTGTGGACTTTGTTGTCCTCTGAAAGACTGCAACAAAGCTATAAGGAGGAACTTTGTGGGGAAGTTCCTGCATCTTTCATATACAGATTCCCCCAGGATCCGTCCCTCATTCAGGTGATAATATATCTTCCAGCTTTAACACATAGCCTCAACCTATGTAAAACATACCCCCTTTACCAAATGTATAATTCTTTCTGGGAGCTGTTTCTGCTCTGTCATCATACCCAGCAGCTCACAAATGCTGAATTTCCTTTCCTGGTCCCACACCGAGAGAGCGGTATTAGTCATAATGGGGTTTTCTTGCTGAATGCCAGGAAGACAGTGAAACTAAAAGCAAGTTTCCCAGGTCCCTGCTGAGGTCTGGTGTGTAGGCTGGATCAGGCAACTAATCCTGTGTTTTAAGGCTTTTGAGGTAGACAGAACTGGGAGAACACAGGCATTTTGGTTAAGAACTGCAGGGAAAATCAAAGAGCGTGCATGTAGTTATGCCAGATACCACAGTCTGAGAAAGCCAATAGAAAGGAACCTGTAAATAACTTTCTTTCTCCCACAACTTATTCATCTAATTAATTACTTTGCCTTTTCAAATATCAAATAGCAATAGGAATTTCTCAACTACTTCCTTGAGTAGTAAGCAACTGTCATAAAGTGTACTTCAGGCTCTGAAGTGGGCTGAGCGCTGCAAGGGTGCAGAGGTTTGCTTTGGAAGAGCTTGCTGCTGGATGATGACCTCTCTGTGAGTGCACACTGATCGCTTTCACTTTGAAAGGAATATCTTCCCCAAAAATGTAGTATCAAGCAAGGGGTGCTGGGTGAAGTTCAGATTTATTTAGAGAAACACCTGTGTGTGCAGGCAGTGCCATTTTGCTGCATATTTGGTATTTTAACATGATTTGTGTATGATGTGTTTGACTATAAAGAAAAACTAGTGATTTGTTCATCATAGCTGCATGTAGGTACTCCTTTTAAACATAAGTGAGTGTCTAGCTGTATGTAAACTGAAAAGGGTTTGGGAAGCCACTGGGCTTTCCCCAGACATGCTTCATCTTGAAAAAGGATCTTTTCAAGCACTTGGTAATTTAGATTATATTAAGTATGTAGATATATATAATGTACAAGAAATAACAGTACACTGGCACCAATATAAAGTGAAGAGTTTCTTGAAGATTATTTATATCCAGATTTAATTTTGTATATTTTGAGATGTTAGTGTAATGCTTTCATTATTAAGGCCTTTCTTTATGTGATATGTATGTGCACTGCATCATAAGCTGTAGCTAATAAAGTAATTAGCAGATTAAATGCCATCAGATCCTATCCACTGAATTCAGTAAGGAGCTAAATAGTTAAAAGGTAGAATATGTGACAACCTGAGCTCTGTTCCATATGGTCCAGAGATGCTGAACATCAACTGAAATCTCTCTTTTTAGTGGTGCACAACAAGGATTAAGTCAACCAGGTAATTTGCTCCAAGAGTCAACAACACTCCTTGTCAAAAAAATAAGGCAACTGAAAACACCAACACAAACCCAACCTGGCTAGCAATCACAGGAGCAAGGAGATGTTCTCATGGCAAAGACCTGCAATGTCTGATAAGAAGAGAGAACAATTTTAAAATCAGTGCAGTATTTTGAATGCTGAAAATCATTCTTACTTTATTTAAAGAGATGTTTCATAGGTATCTATAAATAAAGGATTCTTTCCTTACATGCCAGCCTTTCAGAAACAAGGCAAAGATGCGAGACAGCAAAAAAAGGTCTGACCATATCAGCACACAGTATGATAGACTGCCCCTCCAAATGACACTTTCATTATCAGTAAATATATGTTCCTATTTCAGTCTATAATAATGACCATTCACAGCAAAAGCATGGTGGCTGTTAATGGACAGGAGTGAGGATAAAAAATCATTAATTAATATGGAATTGAAGCATTTCCTCCACACACTTTGAGCAGCCAAGTATTTCGCGGCAGATCTTGGCACTCGAGTGCAGGTATAATAATTATACACAATTTTCAGTGATTAAAAGGTTGTAAAGTAATTTTAGATACATCTCAAAATTATTTATCTTATAAATGAGGATAGAGTGAATACGAGCTGAATCGTAAGTACCACTGTTCAAAGCTGAGCTGGAGTGCTTGCAGGGGGAGATCCCTGCTCTTCAGCAATGATGTCTCAGCTTCACCTCCATGGTGGTTATCTGCTCATAATTTTCTGCCTTGTATGTTCTGAAAAGGCAGATGACTCTGAAAGCTATGATTTGCAAATACCTGTAACATCTGTTATGTAACAGTAATTTAGGCAATGATATTCTGGTTCTAATAGTATGCTACCAACTTTGATAACCAGCACATGGTGTGGATGGTGATCCTACACATCACTTTGCCTTCTTTCCATCAGTTTGCATTTTGTTCTACTGTGGGTTAATTTCTAGCTCCTGTCTCTTGTCATCTAAAACCAGAATCAGATGGGCAGCCCAGCTGCCTGCCACTCATTAGACCACTGCCTCCACTGTAACTGCAGGTTGACCTATCCAGAAAGCAAGTTTCCTCTTTACTGTGTCACCATGACTTAGGCAGTGAGCTGCCAGTGTAGATGCCAAGCTGTAGTATAAATGCATATTTGGAAATAGTCCTAGGGGTTTTGTTACTGAATTTTTATCTTTATTCTGGATGACGTGGGCTCCAAAATCATTCTTTAATCTTTAGAGATAGACAATGAAAATAAGTCTTTCACCGTTCCTGGGCTCTGATCTAAATTATTTTGGCATGGCAGCAAAGGCTATGTTAGACATCAAAGGCATAATCGTTTCATTTCAGTGTTAAAGTTTAAGAATTTATGGAAAGACCGAATATACCCCAGTGGTAACCTGAAAGGAGGTGATAGTCAAAACTTATTCTGGAGTTGGAAATGTCCCATCTGCATTTGGTCGTCCTAAAGTTTCACCAACAGACAGGATGTCCAATCTGCTTTCTCATGTATTTTTACTTAGTTTTCAGGACGGAAGGGGAAACCAAGTGATCCTTTAATGAACTCAAGAAGCAACGGACACTCTTAAGGGGGAAGGGGAAATACTTTCATTTGGGATCAACTATAAAAATGGCCAGTTCTAAACCATGCTTTCCAAAACAGGAATGTGCAAGCTCTTTGTTTTTTAAATGCAAATGCACTTGTTACTGTCAAGTCTTCTACACATGTCTGATAAAACCAGCTAGCCTTGCCCTTTTTAGGTTAAGCATGATTATACAAATGAAATCCAGCAAAATATATGATATGGATCAAAATGTAACAAGATACAGGGCATGTTGGATTGCTTCTGCAGCACATGTTTTCCAATGAGTGGGAATGGAATGTTTTTTGGAAATTCTCCTGGTTTGGCTATGCCAGTAGTAGTATGAAAGTGATGGGGGCCATAAAGCTGCTATTCACTCTGTCAGCTATTTATTGCATTTATTTAGAGCATTTATTTCAGTCACCCTGGTAGGGTCAGCTCACTTCTGAGCCAAGCCAGCTAGCATCTGGGTGTGTTAAAAATATACTATGAGGCTTAAGAGAAGGAAGAAAACCATTCTAAAATGTATTGTGTTCAGCTGAGGAGTAGTGTTTCTTCCCTAAAACTTGAACATCACGAATAAAAGGGGAGGTTGAATTCTGGGGCATTGTATTGATGTGTCCAAGAACCCACATATCTTAATGTAAAGCTACAAAAAGGAACTTCAGCCAGACTCTGCAGAAAATTTCCTGATGTGAAGAGGTGCAGAGCTCCTGGCCAGAGCTCAAGAGAATGTTGTAAGACTTAAATCTAATAGTAATTTCCATAAAACACACATTTTAGTCTTTTTTTCCTCATTTCTAGAAATTAGAGGCTGAATGAGGATATTCAGTGACTAATATCTGGTTATAACATTAGCTGTTCTTTTTAATGGGTATTACCTTCCCATGTTTTTTTGGTTTGCTTTTTTTTTTTAGAACATCTTGCAGACTGGGTTCTATTTGTAAAAATGACGAAACCCATATCTGTTCATATCAACAAAGCGAGTATTAGTGGAAACCAAAACTGAGTTCTTCCTGTGGTTGATTTCATTGCAGTACCCAGGTGTTAAAAATGGCCATAGAAAAAGAATACATTAGTCATTAAAATACGTTTGGCTTTTCCTCTGTAGCATACAGATACCACTGCTGCTGCAAAGGCATGAATCTGTTACTTGGGGTCTACTTAAAAGCTTCATGCCACGTAACGGAAAGAGAGGCAAAAGCACCCAACCTTATATATCCCCATCACATAATCCAGTGCTGGTAAGGAAGGAGGCTTGTTCCAGATAATGCATTATCACACATCACATAACCCTACTGCCCTAGCTGTCTCTGCATCACTTGTCTGCACAGTGGGGTTGTGTCCTAGAAGTAAATTGGATCACTTCATTCTTGAGACTTAAGACTAGCAACAATACAAGGACTAAAGCATTTGAAAGATAATGTAGGCATGTATGTCCAAAGTGGAGCTTTACAAGACTCCTTTTCAGCTGCTGTCTGTTGGAAAGTGGGAATATTTCATGTTTGGCCGTAAGAACATTAGCTAGAGAAATAGGAGGTGATGCTTCCAGATTGCTTCCGATAGCTGAGGGAGCTGATCCAAGGTATCCTGACTTATACATGTGTGTTGTGAGGACAAAGCTATTGGATGGAAGGTGGTGATGAAGAGAGATTCTCAGAGCATTTTTGAGACGTGTCCTTCCCACTGCTGGCTCCTCTGATGGGTGAAGTGAATGCAGCCGAAAAAGCTTCTACCAGGCTGTGGGCAATGTGGGGCTCACTGCCTGGTTTCCCAGTGGGGTGCGAGTGTCCTTGGCATTGGCCTTAGAAATGCGGCATTGGCCTTAGAAATGCTGCATTGGCCACTATCCCAGTGTCTGCGAAGGACAAGTGGGGCATCCTGTAAAACACTGGCATCCTTCAGCACTAAGAACTTAAAGGGATGCTTGGCTCTTAAAGTGCTGTTTTCTCCCAGCTGTGTTTGCAGGTACCATCAGCAGTTGCCTTAGCTGAGGTACACATTGAGCTAAAACCATTGTTTCCCCCCCTTTTTTGGCTTATTTACATGTAACAGTGTTCTGCTTATAC
Source organism: Psilopsiagon aurifrons (assembly GCA_025447955.1). NCBI lineage: Eukaryota > Metazoa > Chordata > Aves > Psittaciformes > Psittacidae > Psilopsiagon > Psilopsiagon aurifrons. The sequence continues at coordinate 8,278 of JAOEHY010015071.1, forward strand.
ATAGTCACTGCTTTTCCCCTAGTTGTGTCTTGATCACATGACTGCTTAATTAAGCATGTGCTTCGCTTAATTTTGTATAACTTACTTATTCAGGCGTTTTTCACTTGATTAAAATTAAGCATATGAATGTTGCATATGTGGGGTTCTAATTAATTTTCTTGGCTGCTTGGGTTTTTTTTATAAACCATGAAGAGAGCAAATGAACACAAAGGAGAACTGTAACTGTAAAGGTAGTTTGAGGCTTAGCAATGGCATCTGACATGGGTTTTACTTCACTGAGAATAACAAATCAAGTCAACGCTTTCTTTTAAACTGCATAAAGATTTAAAAGCTTCGGGACAGAATGAGGTAACTGCTTCAGACTTTGCTTTAAGGATTTAGAGCCTGATTCAAATCCTGGTGAAGTCAATGGAAATCATTTAATAGATTTCACTGGGCTTTGGATGAGGCCCTCATAGTAAATGAGACCTTTAGTTGTTTTAAAGAGTTAATGTCTTTAAAGCTGCCCTGGACTTGAAGTGGTTTAAGACTTACAGTGTATTTTCAGGTATTGTGGTGTAATTCAAAGGAGCTAAACTCTTGCTTTGAGTGTGCTCTTCTGTACTGGAAGCCCTTATAGCAGCAAAGGCTTGAAGACATCTGTCAGGGCAGTTCCAACTTGTTTGTTGTTCTAGAAGTCTATGTGCATCAAAGCTGCACCACTGAGGGTCTGAGCCCCCCATAAGCTGACTTGCTGTCAGCTGGGACAGAACAACATACAGGGTATGATTTTACGATACCTTCATGGCCTCTGCTTGGGTGGGTGGTGTGGCAGCATGTGCTGATGTGTATGTGCTTTGTGAAGACACATGCACACACAGCCTGCGGGGGAAGAAGCCTCAAAAGCCCTATTAACAGAAGCCCATTCAGTTTACTGGCCATCTTCACTGGCTGTGGCGAGTAGCTCCTCCTCTGGGGAGATTGGGGCTGAGGCTTTAGAGGCTGGGCACTGTCGCTGTTTTCTGCCATTGTCACCATTCCCTCCAGCTGCCCTCAGGTCTGAACACTGGGTTTTGGCAGCAAGTCCTTGACAGAGAGGCTGAGGCTCCATTTCCTTTAGTAGATGAGTACAGGCAAATTTCGTCTTGCTTGGTCTCCCATCCCACAACTGAAATTTTACCATATTCATATTATTATTTAATCTGAAATCCTTGAAGTCTGCCTCTAGTCACAGTTTTAACAACATTTTGTGTTCTCAGTGACCAGCACAGAATATAAGAGGAACTTTTTACAGCTTTTGATTGCATGCTGTTTCTCCCTGCCTGGGTAACTGCTGAGGAGTGAGTCAGAATGATGTTCTGATTAATTAGATATGGGATTTTAGGATGCTTCAGTCTGGTAAAGTGTGGACTAGAATCCAGATTTCCCATTTTAAGGCAATAGATTTCCTTAAATGCTCTGACCCTATCCTGAGCTCACATTTGCTATATGAATGTTTGTTTATGCTGGATTTTGCTACAGGATGTCTCATTTGATGGTGGGTCAAGATTTTATTTTTAAATGGATTGTTAACTTGTTACATACTCAAGGAGGCTGTTGATGCATCTTTGCATAGAAGTCCTTTCCTCCCATTCCTGTGCCTGCCTGGCATGACCCTGCTTAGGGACCTTATTGATTTCTTTCCATTTGTGAGGAAATAATCATAAAAAAGGCAAAAGGGGGAAAAAAACCCCAACCCAACACCCAAACAAAGCAGGGAAGTAGCAGCAGTGGAAGTGGAAACATTCTTTAATCATGGTAATGAAGCAGATGCTTCAACTGCAACAGCAGTAGGTCCAGTCAGTTCTGCATCTTCTTTCCTCTGCCTCTAACCAGAGCCGCTAGCAACACGCCATCTTTACTTCTTAGGATTTTGCTTCCAGTAGCATCTGCTGTGCCCCTTTCTCCTACATGCTGCAACATATGTAGCAGCATCACAAGAAGCAGCCAAGTCATACACTAAGGTAATTTCTATTCATGATTTGTACTTGCTTAGTGGATAAAATCCCTATCTGTAGGCCTGATTCATCACAGCTGCTTTGTGCTACTGGTATGCGCAGAGGAAGTGCTGTGACGATAGACGCATGATTCCTGGCGAGCCCAGGACTGACAGCAGAGCAGGAGAGCCCTGAATTAAGGGAAATAACTTCAGTGAGAATAATAAGAAGATCATGGTTTTACATTTGTTGTAAGACATGGTGACTGCTGGAATTCCATGTGACATTTTTCTCTGTTCTCAGTGGCTTTGTTGACAGAATTAATTACCAGAAATTTCCAATGCAATTTCCAGAAGCACGTTTGCGTATTTTAGATGAGGAAAAACAAAAGGGTGGGAAGGGAGAAAAGAAAGGGCTGGGAAGGGAGAAACTCACATCCGTGGGAGTACGGTCAAACTAAACCAGATCTCAGGAGTATACTCTTGTATCCCTCACACCTTTGCCTCTAGAGTAACCCAAACATTGGCTGTGCTGGAGCCTATATTCTGTCATCTCTTGAACTGATGAATGACAGTCTGAACGCTGAAACATCAACATTTACTCCTGTGGTGGTAGAAACATGGGAGATTTTATCCAGTTTCTGTTTGAAGGATAACAAATGTGAAAAGCAGCAATTGGAAACTCCTGGGAGCCCCATGTTCATGCCCTTGGTTGCAGGGGCAGGCAGACGCTCCCAGGGAGCTCACAGGACCAGGCCCACCAAGACTACAGTGTTTGAGCTAATATGCAAATTCTAGGTAGTGCAAACACCAACACAGTCAATTACACACAGCAAAAACATACACAACAGCCAGGAAGCCATATGATAGATATCATGTTGTGACTATGTTGTGGGACTTTCATCTTTATTGGCAAACATTTCAGGCAGCAGTTCAGATTTACATAGAATCACATATGTGCTTAAGAAAGCATTTTATCTCCCCCTTCCTTTGCTGAGCTGCAGTTACTAATACCCTGTTACCAGTAAGTAATTAAGAAATTTCAGTGCTCTTCAGATAATCACTCAAAATGTCAGTATCTTTTCCAAACCCCATCTAAATTTCTTGAAGTTGTGAAATTGGGATGAAATTTAGGGCAAAGTGTCAATTCTGCCTCTTGCTAAGCTGAAACTCTCTCTTTTTTTTTTTTTATTTTTTGCTTTTGCTATGCTGTTTTGTTGTTCTTGGCTCTTGCAAGAGCCCAAAGTAAAGTGGGCAAAAGGGAAGCTTATTGTATTGAGAGAAGTCATCCACAAAGAACCATTTTATTTGTAAAGGTGTTAAAAGCAGCACACTTAGTTTGTTGTGTTATAAAGAATTCTGTTTGATTTTTGTCTTGTAACAGGTTTGTAACTTAGATCACATTTTTCCAGCCTTTTTTATTAATAGTTTCTTAAAAGAATTATTTCTGTAAACTTCCATGTAACTGTTCTGAATTAGGATTTTTCAAAAGTACCAAAGGGTGTTTGGTGGTTATCGAAAAACAGGCTCTGAATGATAGCCCGAACCAGAATGAGTACTAATGAATATAATAGTGATTTAAATTCACTAGAAAATAGAATAGTATATTGTAAAATATTGCTTACATTCTCTATTCATGATATACCATGCATTCCTTGTATCAGCCCATTTTTCATCTTTTTCCTTTATGGTTCAGTTGGTCTTTTGAAATGAAAATATTCAGGAGCACTCATTAAGATGCTCAGCACCTAATGAACTTTGAGAAGGCCAGCAGTCCCACTGTTGTACAGAGATTTTATCAGAAAAGTTTCCCCAAATACTACATATATCACTTAGAAAATTTCCATAAGATTCTTTCCAGTGAATGGTATTTAAGTATTTTTACAAAGAGCAATCAAAGCATGTAGCACTTGAATTTGTTTCATTAAATCTCCCTGATTGTGCAACAATAAAAGCTGAATGAGGATTTATATTGTACGCAAATTGATTAATCTTTTCATAGCATTGTTCAATAAAAAACATGGGGTAGAATCACAGTGGTTATCTACTGGTACTGAAAGGCAACAGAAGAAGAGTTCGTATAACACCCATGTGCAGGCATGAGGTATACAGCAGTTTTCATCTTGATTTTAATACATGTGCAGTATCTGTAGTAGTTGCAAAAAATACTCAAGAATGGCAGTCACAAGGCATGGGTTAGGACCTTCTCTGCAGTGCTTCTGAAGCACATGCCCTGAGATGCCTTATTGCAGAGCCTTTGTAGCAGCAGCTGCTGGGGAAGGCTGAAGTGTCAGCTCCTGTTTTGTGTTGATATGTCTTGGAGGATGATGAGACCATTCTTAGTGTGACATCTGGGGCAAATATTCAATGCATCTTGTCCTAAAGGTTCAAAAGAATATGATCTCTACCATTACAACTTCTGTAATCATGGTGAAAACACCTTGCAATTAATGAAGACAGCCTGGTGGAAGTGTAAACCTCTTAGGTGCAGAAAGAGTTATCATGCTAAAGTCTGCATATTTTAATAGCAAGGATCATTAACAGCAAATGTTCTTAGCAAAATGGTTTGTTGCAAATAGAAGGCACTGGGGCTCCTCAGGTGTCCTCAAACGTGAATTAGATTGTGTTTGCAAACTTTTTTTCTGGTTCATTGTACTGATCAGGGAGCGGTGGATCTGGAGAGGAATACTGCATTTCTGTATATGATTAAGATGGAGCAGCTGGAAGAGTTCGACTAGGATTAAACCAGAGGCATTCACCTTTACTCAGTTAAGTGATTTTGGTCAGCCTTGTTTCAGTTCAGTGAGTCACCTTACAGTGTATTTGAACATTTGTCTGAATAGGATGCAAGTGTTTATACTCATCAACCATTGTCTGGATTCAGCCTATGTTTCTCAGATGCCATTTCAGGTATGTTGTGAATTCCATCACCAGGAGCAATCACTTTCTATGTGGTCCTGCCTTGCACAGAGGTAGCTTGCTCTGGGTCTGGGTCTTCTGGGTGCTGCTGAAATACAAAACTGTGTAACAATCCACTAGCAATAACTGCCTCTGGTCATGAAAAATACACAGGGATAAATGCAGCAAAAGAAACAGTATGACATGAGTTCATGAGATAAGCAGCATGGGTCTGTCTGGAGAAGGCATGCTGGAGTTTTCCTCCTGCCCCTCTTATTGAAGACCTTTCTTTCAAAGGTCTTCCTGCTCTCCACTGCTGCAATGTTAAAAAGGCATGTGCAGATGTTGCTAATGGGCTAAAAGGCAAAGTCTCAAACACCCCCTGCTCCTCTATTTCTTAATTTGGAAAAAAGAAATATTGAAGTTCAGACATCTCAAATCCCTTGAGATTCTTCATTCTTAACTGGTTTTATTTTGTTTCATGATTTCTACATGGGAATTGACGTTTCAATTAATCTCTATTTATGAGAATTTGGGGGGATTTATTTATGAGGATTATGCCACACTTAACCAAGTGAAGCTGGAAGAGGTTATTCCCCAACAGGCCTGGGGAAATAATAGACCAAGCCTAATTTTCCCCAGTTAATCGCTAATTGTGATTGTTTGTGCAAAGTATTACAGGAAGTTTTTTATAGTGATCTACTTCTGTTTTCTTATTTATTTCTTTAAAAGTAGTAAATTCATATTTGTCCACACAGCACAATGTGCCTTTTTTTTTTTCCTTTGTCATAAAGTAAATAACTCAGCAAAATATCAGCATTACAAAGCATTATTATTTTTCCTTTGAAGTCTTGCTTTACACAGCATGTCATAGTAGAGACAGTGCTGCTTTCAGAGAATCTTATGATTTTCCTTTCTCCCACATTTCATTCCATTTTGGCTAAAGTTAATTGAACTGGATATACTGGTGTATATACTGGATATATATATGGTATGGTTAATACCTCTATTGCTGATCTTGCTGTATGACATCTGCCAATCTGTTTACTATTTCAGTGACTGAAACACAGGACATGATAGAGGTATTTACAGTGATGAAAGCTACCTGCATAGTTCCTTTCACCCTTCACCAGAACATAAGATCAGAGACTTGCATGCATTAGCTTGAGCCAGGATTAAATGTACTGGTTTGTGTGCATCCTGTGGGCAGCATTTGGCTGTTGGGTCTCACTCGGAGCAGGTTCAACCTGAGCATCTGTCCTACCTCTGAAATGGTGCAAAATGGACCCCTCCGTGGCAGGGCTCTGGCAGGGTTTGCTGTCGTTTATTTTAGAGCCGGGAAGGATGGGACCTGCAGCACATCAGGGCAGCTCCAACCCATTTAAATTAATCACTTCACAGGAAAATACAGCTTACGCTACAAGACAAATTCACTTGCTGCAAACCCTTCATGTTTGACAGGAAAAGTGCGCTTCTCTTTAGGACTCTAAACAATGAGTTGAGAAACCTTTATAATTAACACTTTATTAAAAGATCTTAGATAAGGAGGGAAGCCATTGTCAGAGTTCATGCTGCGTCCCCAGAAGGCGCCCAGCTACATGTACATCATTTCCTCATACAAATCCTAAAGCTGAAAAAAAAATCTATTTAACCCATCAAGTCCTTGTGTGATGTCTTACGTGCTTTAGTACACCGCCATTGCTTTAAAAGCATTGCAAGCAGGTTTAGTCCTATTTCTGCAATGGTTTGGCTGGGAAGAAGCTGGAGCCTGAACTGTGCCCTGAGTGGAAAGTAGTGCGAGGGAGGCTTGGGTAGTATTGATTTTTGGTAACAGTGATCAATTTAAAATAATCTTGGTCTCATGAGTGACCTCTAAAAGCATTATTTATAGAAAATGTTTAAGAATAAAATGGGTTTTATTTTTCACATAATTTAAAAAACTTATTCTGTGTTAGTTTTGCAGAACTGAAGGCGCTTCTCTAAGTTTACAGACTTGGGAAAATGTGTAAGGAAGCATATAGAAAACATCAGTGATATGTGATGCTCAGTTGTGTTTTGGACAGCATTGTCCATCTAAGATGTACAAAATACAGAGGATTCTGCTTCTGTAAGGTCCCCCCATGCTCTTGTATCCCTATGTGTGAGTAATCGTAGTCAGTCATCTTAAAGAACTGGCTTCTGTAGCGAATAAACATACTGAGAGCTGAAGCCACCACATCAAAGACCCAGCTGAGGTCAGGTGCCTGCCTGTTCATTTCAGAAAGGTATACTGGATGCTGTCACCAAAGCTGTGAATGCTTTACATCTATAAAACATCAGTTATAAAAGCACAGAGTATAAAGCTTTCAATTTAAAGGCTAGTAGCAGATTCCTCACTTTCTGATAACCTCCCTCCCCCATGGGCATACTCATCCTTCTGCAAGTCAGTCAACGCTTAGCCAAACAAGCAGAGCTTCCGCTCTCACCTCCTGCTTGGTAGACCACAGTGCTCAGCTGATCAAAGCCGGGTGCCTTAGTGTCAAGACTCAAGATTTTTCTCCTCTCCTTCAAAGCCCCAGCCAAAACGAATGCCATGAATTTTGGAGAAAGATCGAGGAAAAAAATAATTTTGGATGATTTCTCTAAAGTAAGCTCTAGAAATCTAGAAATATCAAAAGGCTGATGACCTCACAGGGATGGGGTAGTGCCTAAAAGATACTACATTCCTATGCATTACTGAATCCGATGCATGTTTGTCCATCCCTTTAAAAGAGAAAGAGCCATGCAACACAGAATATCTGACACTAGTTGTAAAATTCCTGGGAATGCAAATTAAAAAAGAGGAAAAGTTTCTCTTTAAAATGAAACAAAACATAGGAAGTTCCTTCTTTTTGCTAAGTCACTGCTTTCTGTGGCTTTTTGATCCATTTCTGAAAGGATTGGCAGCTCAGCTGGCAATTAAACAGTTGCTGGAAGAACACAGGCCTTTTTAGTGTTTTCGAACAGTTTTCACCTTTTCTCAGGATTTCTTTGAAGAACCAAAGTCAAAAGTATTTTCAACACATCAAAACTCAACTTTGTGAGTTGCAGACAGAAAGAGCTGGATGACTTCTTTGCGCACTGAGTAGCTCATGCTATATACAGTGCTCAGATGTATACAAATGTTACTGAATCTCCTTCTGGTTTCAAATTATTTTGTTGCCTCCAGGAGCTCAAGAGAACATCTTGAATACTACTTAGACAATACTTTTTAGGTCAGTATTTTTTCTAATTCTTAATGAAAATGAGGGAGAAGTATTCTGTGTTTTAGCTGCTACTGTATAAGCACGTGAAATCTGAACTGTAATTTCACGACACTGAATTATTGATTGCAATATATTTCAGAAAAGAAACTTCCTAGATCACAACATTATTTTCAGTTTAACAGGAACAACATGTAAGTTTAGCTGTTTAATCAAAATTAATCCATTTTTACTTAAAGACACTATGGTCAGTTAGGATTGAATTCTTGAAAGGTCTAGATGTTGGTCTGTTGCTTCTCCCTGTGAGCTCTGGAATGAACTCATTGACTGCAAGTAGTGGCAGAACTGCAAAGCTGCAGCTTTTCAGGGTCTTTCTAACACTCATGTGCTCTTAGATTTGGGATATGAGTGGACTGATGGATTTCCAGGGCCCACAGAAAGCAGTTCTTCAATGAGATCTGGTACCACCCAGACCCAGTGAAATTCCATTTTGCTTGTTCTGCTCCTCTGTGTTGCACAAAGCTCCAAGCATCCTCATGAGCAACTTAAGGAAGAGTTTCCCATGGGGAAGCCAAGGTGGGAAGGTCTTGTTCTGGTCCTAAGCATAAGGATAATTTCATTGATAGCTAACTGACAGCTGTTGCTCACAAGTTTTTTGGATGTAGCCACAGCTGTGTACAGGCATCGATTCAGCAAGTGGATCTACACAACATGGAACCTTATCCGTATTTTGTGAAGAATTCTGAGTGTTCTGAAAAGACTCATTAGGAACATTCTCATTTATAACCCCCCCCCCATCTACTGCGCTATGATTTAATCGTACTTGCAGATTTAATTGTACTTGCAAATAGCTAAACAAATCTAAAAAAATGTTTGCATTATATTAATTTACTTCACTTGGCCCTGCAATACTAGAACCATAATTACTTACATATTTCCCTTTACTATTTTCTAACCTCTCTTTGTAAATTGTCAATAAGCATTCTGGAGACAGTTGGATTAAAAAAAAATACTGAGCATGTGTCTGATTAATATTTTAAGACTCTCAGGATCAAATCTAAAAGTGTGGTGCTTTTTTTTTTTTCTCTCAGCAAGTTCAAATTAACTGATAAAGCTGTACAGTGCATTCAGAAGCCTTTTGTTAACTGTTGCATGAAAGGGGTTTTTACCCTTCAAAATTCAGCCACCTATGTCAGTAACTACAACAGAGAAGGCAGATTTCAGTTTGCGCTGGTGGGGTGGCTGTGGAACTAGCAAAAGGTGAGCTTCACATCTCAGCTGTACAATGAATAGTCACCTCAGGCAGATGTCCTTCAAGCGCTGTCACAGGCACTGCCATGGGGGCACATGGTGGCCCCAGAGCTACTTCTCTCCCAGACAGGCTGGCAGCAATGGTGGGGGCTGCCAGTGCAGCTCTTCCAGCCTCCACTGTCAACAGGGTTACCACCCCTTCCTTCCTCTGCAGCTGCCAGAATAGGCTCTTATTTCTGATTTACTTCATTCCCTGAGTCATTTGGAGGGAAGGGAGAACATAACGTTGCTTCTGCACTCTCAGGTTCACTGTGGTACCAGGTGCCATGGGGCACTGAGGCTTTTTGCCTGCTCACTGTAGGCACCAGCCCGCCTCAACAGGCATAAACCCTTCTGTGTTAGTAACAGAGCAGTTCCCCATCATAAGAGAGCTCTTTTGTCTGAAGGGCTAGGCATGAATGGGGACATATGGAAACTCCTTAACTCCTCCCTTGAAATTTCTGGTAAGTGTTGGTAACTTCATGGCTTGTAGTCCAGCGCTCACAGGGACAAGGTGAATTCAGTGTTTAAAGGTCTCATGCTCTTTCACTTCCTGTTTCTAAAGAAGAGATGTAAATCTACCCCCGTGCTGATGTTAATTTGTGGTGCTATAGTCTCTTATCTAAGAGTATCAGCCAAACATCCTCTACTTTTCTTCATTAGAGTTGTGCAATGTCTTCTTGCAGCTGTAGGATCCCATAGGAGGCTGGGGAAGAGCATACCCATTCAGTGACCAACTCCTGAGAGTAACAACTTCATTGTTGTAGGACCAATATCTCACTTGAAGTAGGTGGTGGGTTCTTGAGTCTCTAAGACCCTATTCCTCCATGTTGTATGCTGTTAAGTAGCTGTCATGTTCCACCCCAGAAGAGAGTGTGTTTCAGTGATGGGTGAACTAATTCTTATTCTTTCTGCTTCATTGATATAATGGGGTGTCATTAATCTTTGTAAAGTCTTTGGAGGTTGTCATATGGGAGATAGTGTCCAAGTGACAAATATTAAATTAATTAGGACTAGTTGCATTCTAGTTAAAAAAACAAACAAACAAACAAAACAAAAAAAAAAGAAAAAAAAAGGAGTAAAGAAATGAAACAACATCAGTTGGCTCTGTAGTGGCTATTTATTGGTTTTGGGAGTGGCAATGAAGGATCTGTACAGAGTAGGATCATGTCAGAGATTATAGTGATGATCTGAAAGGTAAAGCTATCCTTTGCTGATAAACTTTTACTGCCATCAGCTGAGGAACAGTTCGTTCTCTCCACTAAATTCAAAACCAAAATCCCTTAGGGAAAAGGCTAGTGCATTAAGGACAGTGCATCCATCAAATGTACCACCCAGTCCCCTCAAGGTTTTTCTTTTCGGAATGGCAAGATTTATGGGATTTCTGCCACTTAGTACCTTACAAGAAAAAAACTGTGTTAAAAAAAGTTACAAAGCTGCTTAGTTTGGAATATGCCTTACCAGCTGTTCTGGCTCTTGACACAACTACGAACCACAGCATCCACAAAGAGCACTCTTAACTTTCCTTGGTCAGATTAATCCTGAAGTCTTTTCCCTGACAAAATCAACATTGGAGATCAGAGAGGATTTACCTGGGTAAGGACACTAACATTTGCCCAAGGATTTGTTTGAGTATTTGGGAGTATTTTGGTCATGTTGCTAGTGTAGGGACAGAAAGCAACAGCAATACTATTAGTAAATCTCTGTTTGTCATGTAGCCGGTTGGACTGCTGCAAACACCTCAAGATCTGGAGGTCTGATAGGCAATGTGAACTCCAGAGACCAAAGGAGCCTTCATAACAGATCTAGATGCCATCCACAGCAGCCCTTCTCATTGAGGTTTGTAGGATTTAAGGGCAAGCTACAAGTATTGAAAGAAGAGTTGGATTTTTTCACAAAAATATTTTCAGATGTTTCTCTTGCCTTTTCCTTGTGCAGCTCTGAAATTTTATTTCACATATCTTGAGGGAAATCTTTGATTGTCCTATCAGAATAGAAAAATAGAAGCATGCCTTGCATTTAACTTTGTTAGCCAGTATAGTATCAGGCAGTAACGCCTTCATTATAGCAATCTGAGTACTTCCTGAATAATTCAGAAGTGCCAAACAGAAGACTTGTTGCTTGGATGTGCTAATGAAAATATCAAGGGAATTAATTAACAGTCAATTATATCAATTTTAGATTTGGACATTGATTATGATGCTAAAAGCAAAATCTACGTTCTTTATGATAGATAATTCCTTACTTCTGACTGCTATAACTCAGCTTAATAATTCCAGTCAAAAGTGTGAAGGAAATAAATATTTGGATTATTTTTCACTTTTTCTCCCCCCTTTTTGATATGCTGAACATAAACAAGATAAAAGGTGTGGTAGAAACATATACACATATCTTATAACTGTGTTGATGCAGATTTTGCTAGTTTGTGGTTTGTAGTAATATGTGTATGAAAAAGCTTGAATTCAGGGGATAATAAAAATAAAATATGGTTGTGTATTTATTTTAAAGTTCATTTCTAAACTGGGAAAATAATGATTTGGTGTAATTGGTATTTTATTGATAACAGTGTTTTAAAAGGGAAGTTTTGATTTATATTTTTTTTAGTGCTCTACAAACAGTGAAGTCTAAGTGCTGTGTTAAACTCCACATGTGTTTTAAAAAAGAGAAAATTTTCTGCTCTTTGGTGGTGGAGGAAAGCATTTCATTGAGATCAGTTTTTGCATGATTTGGCACGAGTTGTCTAGACTGGTTTATGAAAAATGACAGCTAGTAGGAAAGTAATTAAAAATGTATTTTGCTGAAAGCAAAAATATTTTTGGAATCTGTAACAACCATCTTTAATTTGCCAACCATTTCCACAATTATTTTATATTAACTGGAGGATTTTGTATTCTAGAAAAGATGTATATTGATAGCTGAGCATTGATAGCTTTCTGGTTTGATCTTCTCACAAACTCTGCTCTTGTTACAAAATGGCAAGTGCTGAAAAAATGATCAAATAGTACATTGAAATCTCCGGCGTTCTTCATGAATTATTATGATTGACAGTAGATGGTGTTAGGACTCTCTTCCATGGATGAAATATTCCAATATTTGAGCTGGAGCAGTAGGAAGGATTGCTTTGCTTGCTGAAAAAAAAAAAAAAAAAAACCAAAATCAAAAACCAAAACAAAATCCAAAACCAAAACAAAACCACAAACCAAAAACCACAACACTAGGAAGGTCTGATAAGTGGAAAATTCATAATCTGGAATCAAAGCCATGTATTATGATACAGGTTGTTTGCAAATCATGAAAGAGCAGAACTCTGATTGCCAGTGCTGTAGAGCTGTTGGTACTTGGGAGATTATTGCCAGTATCAGAATAATTAGGTACCCCTCTGCGTTTCATTGAATCACAATCCCTGTGCAACCTACAGCACTCAAAATCTTGCTGTAAGTTATTTCAGATAATATTTTGGGGTGTTAGCAAGTCCATGCATCAGGAGGTCAGTGAGTTGGAAACCAGCCTGAGGATCACCTAAAACTGAGCATGCTCATTAGTATTGTTGTCAAATATGTGTTCACTAATCACATAGTAAGCTTTAGTCTCAAAAAGTCGCTCTTCACTTCTGTGGGGCCTCAGGGTGGGCAGGTGAGGAGAGGTTATTCCATGAATTCAGCCAAGCCCAGTCCCTTCCCAAGAATGGCTTAAGCAATCCATTTTAATGAGTTGATTACTCATTGTAATTTATCATTCTTAGCTTACATTTCTGATTCAATATTTTAGAGACAAGAAATCAAATAGGAAAGACTGGATTGAATGCACTATCATTTCTTTTAAAGCTGGAGATTAAGTTAAAGTATTAATAACAATAAGCTGACGGCTGAAAACTTGCTTGATAGTCCATTGATCTATACCTGTCGTTTGTTGCTTCCTGGTATTCTTGGTGAGCACTTTATTTATCACACTCTCATTCTCCTATCAAGTATCCATTCCATACTGGCTCTGTGGTTAACATCCAGAACCAGCTTTCTTATGAAGATGGGTATCCATAAAAGCTACAGAATAAGTAGCTTTGTACACTATGTTTTCTAAGTTGTGTTCCAGTTTTGAATGATACTGAAAACTCAAACTTCTGTGTATAGATAGAATCATTGTGTGTCTACAGCCCTAAGTGAAGCAGGTACATTAATGTTCTTTCCTTCAGGCATATGAAATCCTAGTTAGGTTATCTCCAACAAACTCACAAAGTGCTTTGAACTCCTCAGTGAAAACTCTTTTACTGGCGGATTGGCCAAGTGCATGACAACTGCCCAGCCTATCAAACATCCTGCAGGAATATTGCTGTGCCCCACACCTTTTGCGCATGGGACTGTAGTGAACTGTCTCATGATTTATGTCGAGGAAGAAAGTAGTTCTGCAGTGTTAATTAAAAAAAAAAAAAAAAAAGGCAACTTTAGAAGTTAAAAATGGTATCTCTACGTCTGGCATTTCATATTGAGTATTGGAGCTGTTTCTTTTTTGCCCCTCCTCAGTTAACTAGCCACCTCTTCCCTGCCGTGTCGTGTCCCACCGACTGTTACAGGACTGCCACCTCTTCCCCTCTATGATTCTGCCTGTTCTACCTCATGGGATTTTATTACTGCCTTATCTTAGAGAAACATTTTCTGCTCAATTGATATGCATAGTCAGACACAGTTAATCCATGCTTAACTTATCCATAGTCTAAGTATCCCAAAGATTTAAGAAACACCAATAATCAGTTTTATAAGGGACAGCAGACAGCTCCCAAACATTTTGCAAGGATGGGGGGCTCATATAAACTAGTAAATTTAGCTCACAACTTATTTCTGTGATAGGACCCCAAACTCTGATGTCAGTGGTCTTTCTTGTGTCTGCATTCACTTAGAATCATTGTTTTTTGTCCTTGATATGGTCTTTCCTATGGCATTAACTCAATGTGTATAATAATTTATGCTGTCACGTTTAAAAGAGACTTTCTGAGCAGCAGTATTTTGCCTGTTAAATCTTGTGAATCATACCTTGAACTGCATTTTAATATGAATAGATAACTAATGCAGATCACAGAGAAACAGACAGTGTATAATGTGAGAAGAAGCAACCAAAAAAAGTACTGGGTTTTACACAAGCTGAAGTTTGTGAATGATTTTCCAGTGCAAAGCATATTGTACTAATCCAGTTTTGCGTGAAATGTTCTTAGGATAAGCTCCTATCAACTGACCCACTAGTCATGTATGATATATACAGACAGGATATTAGTTATGGATTACAGACATCTTTCTATAAAGTATTTTGTTAAGTCCTGCCAATTGCAGCACAATGACTATTGTTATGTATTGCCCTCTGACTAAACCTGCCACTGCACTCATAAGTGACCCTCTTGGAGTTTCAGTTGTACAGTTTAGTGCCAAACTGCACATTACTGGGCAGATGTCCTCAGCAGTGGTGGGAAACAGCTCTTTCTGAGAACAGCAGAAATCACCCAAACCTCCTAGAGTATGGGTTGAAGGCATTTGTCACAGCTGGGATTTATAGCCAGTGCTGGAGCCACTCAGAAGTGGTTGGGTTGGTATTAATTCATAGAATCATAGAATGGTTTGAGTTGGAAGGGTCTTTAAAGCTCATCCAGTTCCAACCTCCTGCCAGGCAGGGACATCTTCCACTAGACCAGGTTGCTCCAAGCCCCGTCCAAGGTGGCCTTGAACACTGCCAGGGATGGGGCAGCCACAGCTTCTCTGGGCAACCTATGCTGGAGCCTCACCACTCTCACAGGGAAGAACCTAATACATCATCTCAGTCTCCTCTCTGTCATCTTAAAGACACCCTCCCCTTGTCCTGTAACTGTGTGTCCTTGTAAAAAGTCCCTTTCCAGATATATTATGGGAGCCCTTAAGGTACTGAATTCTCTTGGGTTGAAACCAGAGGCTGCTGACCCACTAGAGGCACATTTAGAGTTAGAAAGCCTCCCTGCCTTCCACCCCACTAGTGGGGAGTGCAGTTTTGAGAACCCAGCCATGGTGTGGGAGAAGAGGCACAGACGAGTGCCACATTCACCTCCCATACCAGGCAGAGGACCGGCACAGAGATGCAGCATGCTGGCGATGCTGGGGTTTCTCCAGTGGCTGCAGAGCTGAGAGCACGAAACAGATTTCAGCATCTGGAGCTCTCCTCCATCATCCCCAACCCTTGCATTTCTAATTTCCCTATTCTGGCTCCTCCTGCTCCCTCTTCTGCCTTATTGGAGTCATTAATGAGAGTGTAAGCCATCCCCTTACTAGGCAGGCATACATTTTGGGCTTCATGACCCTAATCCTCCTCATGCTCAGCCTATCTCCTTTCAATTGTTTCATCAGCTGCGTGACTGCCGGCTCACACCTGACAAGTGACAAGTCTCAGGCTCCTGCTGACTAGATAATCAAAGTCTTGTCAGAGCTGTCAATACCCTGCAGATAGGAGAGGACAAAGAGAGGAAAGGTTTCTACAGAAACCACTGCCTTCAAAAAATACTGTCGATTCTTCTTACAGACATCACCTGTTTGTTTCAAAACATTATTTATTACTGAAAATATGGTCTCTGCAGAACAGGCATGTAAAGCGGAATAATGGCAGTGGCTTTTAATGACATAGCCCTCCAAATCTGCCAGCCCCAATGTTTTGTTAGGAATTGTTTTGAATCCCCCACTAGAGGGAAAATGCTAATATTCAGCAGCCATTTAACCTTCCTAAAGAATTTAAGGGAGATCATTTCAAGCACCATCATTATAATTTGATAAAACACGCATTTTTTTAAAGCAAAGAATGCAGAAGTATGTTCTAGTCTAATATTGCAGACCAAGGTTATTTATGGTCTTTCCAAATTCTGGAACATTTTCAAATGCAGATTTGATTTAAAATGTTAATTAAAGCACAGGGCAAATTTTTTCCCTTATTTACAGAACTCTAAATCTGCAATCTACTGAAGTTGATGAATTTCATCTGAGTTTCACTAGCACAAGAAAGTGCCGTATCTGACACACAGTTATTTGGATATTCTAACATATTTACAGTCAAAGTATGTGTTAATGTTTTGAGACTTTGGGATGGACAGATGTTTTGAATGTGATGGATTCAAGAGATTTTTTTTTTTTAATGCTTTGTGTATTAAAAATAAATGACCTTTTATTTGAAAGGTAGCTATGTCTGGAGAATAAATCATTCCTTTTCACGGCTGAAAGTCCTTTAAAATAATATTGAAGGTGAAGTTTCTGGAGACCTACTGACTGTTTAGTGTATACTATTTACTGTAGCACCAGAAATAAAGTGGTGGGTCTGGCCTGCTGCTGAGAGAAAGACATATGGCATTTCTTGCCTCAGAAAAAGAAGTCTTTAAGCAGTGTTTTCATCAGCACTTTTCATGTGCTTGCCTTCAGTGCCACTTCCAGATACCTCATGGTTTGAAAGAAGTGCCACTGCTCAGTCACTCCCCAAGCCCTGCGTGCAGCACAGTCCTTTTCTTTGCTTTTATGCCTATTTCTTTTTATTAGGAATGGCTTTGTTAGACATAAGCTGTTATCCATCTGAGCTCTGTTCAGCTGTCAAGCGCCGGCTGCCTTTTACTGCTGGTATCAGCAGTCAGCATTAGACAGCAGAAGGTGGCAGGCAGACCTGGAAGTTAAAGCTCGTTAGATCCTCGGTGGGTTGCTCCCTGTGCCTGTAGGTTTGCTGGAGAGGCTGGTGCGTGATGCACAGCCGGAGCTGGGCAGGCAGCTGGCTGGTGGGCTTCTGGGCCGCGACACTTGAACTGCTGCACTGGGGAATGAGGAAGGCAGGGGCAATGCTGATACCCCAGGAACACTCCAGGGATTGCCAGCCTACTGGTGGTCCAGACTGAGAGAGTGTTTGCTTCTGCTCTGCCTGGTCTGGAGCCGGTGGTTTTGTGTGGAGGTAGGAGAGCACTGGGGATGCTGCCACTGGCTAGCTCCCACCTCTTAGGCGCACTGTGAGAACATCAGGAGCTGTCTTCAAACCTCAGCTGTGGTTTACACCTCTGGTGTGAGGGATCAGAATTGGGAGATAAGAGGCCCAGTCCTGCCCCAAGCACTGCCCCGCAGTGCCCCATAGCTGTGACTTCTCATCACTGGTGGCTGCTAGCAGAGCTCAGAGAAAGTTTTCAGCGAGAAAGTTGCCTTCTTTTTTTTTTTTTTTCTCATCAGAAAATGCCGATTCGTCAAAAGCAAAACATTTCACAAAAACATCTGGCTTTCAATGAATCTTCCCAGAGAACCTAGCCTGCTAAGCAGATTTTCATTGTAAATCTGTCTGGTTCCCTGCCAGGTCACCTGCGTGGCTATGTGGCTGCCTGCCAGCATTTGTGGCTCAAAGGTAGCCACACCAGAAAGTCTGCCCCGCATCACAGATCTTGGCTTTCGGGATTTACATCTGCGTAGGAAAAGCCCATCCCTGAACACAAGGAAGCTTCCCAGGCAGAACCCCAGGCTTCCAGCAGGCATAGATCTGGTGGATTTACATTCTGTAAGAAGTTTAAGGAAAAGAGAGAGGGAAGATATAGCAAGAAAGATATAAAAATTGCCCTGAATCTGCATGGAAACGGATTTCTAAATGCTGGCATTTATTGCAGACCACAAAATCTGAATTTTGGCAGTTCCCAAATGTCAGTTGATAGAAATCATCTAGTGAAGCTTAGAGGTAAGAAATGGGATACAGGAAGCCAGTTCGATACTACCAGGTTAAATGTGTTTAGGTATATCATATAGAAGAAACTCTGTATGAAATACATATATTTATCTGCAAAGCAAGTATAAGAGATATCACTGGACTTAAGCATTTATTTATTGTTATTTAAAGTAAATAAAAGTTATCATATGAGCCATCTCATTGCAAATACTTCTACATAATTCTTTAACCTCAATAAAAACCTTTTAAGTAATCTAATTTTTGTGTTTAGTTAGCATACAATGCATGTCCTGCTAATCCTGATTAAATACATAATTGGGTGTTTTTAAAGTACTTAATTCAAAGTATTAGTGCTTATTTAGACAACAGTTTTCTTATTAAGGGTTAATTTATTTGTTAATCAAATGTCACTTAAAATGTAGAATGGCTGGAGCAGAGTAATTGTATCATTTACTTGAAAGAAAGCTGTAGACAAAGTAGGCGGGATAAAGTAAACAAGAAACTGTTTGAAGATCACTATTATGTGCATGTTTCTAATTTTATCCATCTGCCTCCAGCAAAAAAAATTGAAGGGAAGGGAGAAGAAAAAGGCTGGAGCAGTGCTGGGTCAGATGGCTAAGTGGTGCTCAGCTGGGTTGCAGGAATTTTTAATTCCCATCATTTTTGTGAAACAAAGTTTTCACTATGTAACTAATGGAAATGTTTTGCTAAAGTTTTTGCATATAGGGATGCATTCCTTGATGGTGAGATATGGCCACTTCCCACCTGTTTGTCACCGTGCCCTCCCCAGAGCTAGCTGGAGGGAACGTGGTTGAGAGAGCTGCCTTTTAATGCTACTCAAGTTTGGGCTCCATGGCTCTGTGACAGCTTAGTCACACTGCCTGCTCTTGAAAGGCAGTGCTGGGAACTCTTACTAGCTAGAAAAGTTGAAAAAGGTCTTCTTTCAACTTTTGAATCTGTTTATTGTTTCAGGTTTTTCAAGTATTCTCATTTGTGTTCTGCTGCTGATTATTTTCAGTTTTAACAAATAAAAAATAAAAAAACAACTACATTAAAAGCTGTATCAGAATAATTACTGGAATTTTGTATTAAATCGCCTGCAGTTTTCCTCAGTAGGAGGAGAGGAAAGGAAAGCTCTAAAGGAAAACTCCTGTTTTAACATGGTCCGTCCTTGTTGCCTTTGTTTATATTAGTGTGACAAGCAGCCCTTCCCTGAGCATGGCGTTGCTGCTGTCCCCTTTCTTTCTGCATCTCAGACAGTGGAGAAGCCTCAGCTGATGCAGGTAGAAGTAAATGTTGATGGAGTCTCAGCTTTTCGGAAAAGTGGGAGCTGCACTGCAGTGAGTGGATCTGTGTTCATTTTCTGCATCCCCATGGGTTGTCTTTGTGCTGTGTGAGATGCTCAGCCCTCCTCTTGCTTCCTGGATGGTGAAGTGAAGAGATGGGTAGGTCTTATGTCTTTTGTTAATTAATAAATTCTCTGCATTATCCGAGAGCTGAACAACTCCATTTCCAAATTCAGAATTTTCAAATTGCATTTTGCAGCATGATGAGATATCTCTTTGGCAGCGCATGAGGTCCTGACCTTCAGGATTTCGGGGAACTTCTGAGACTTCCCCTGTCATTAATTTGTCCTATCTGGAAAAGGCAAGGAGTAGTGATAGATGTGAGGATGATGTGAGAATTATTCACATGTAAAGTTAGCGCTTTTTTTTTTTTTTTCTTTAGGAATTCTCTTTGTGAACTTAGGTTACTCAAATAAAATCAGAAACAGGTTTTGTTTCCTTTTTAGAGATGAGAATAACAGTAGAATTTAATTTATAGTATGTACACTTACTGGGTGTAAATCTGTTTGTTAGCATGTCAAAAAACCTTTTATCAGTAGTTTCAAGGTTATGCTCAGAATTGAGTGAGTCTCTAATAACATTCTGGGGAAGTTTGTATTGAAATCTCTTTCCAAGAAGTATTTGGACTATCTGCATGTTGTCTGAAGAATGCCAGGCATTGCCAAATATGATAATGGACATACTCCCAAGGAGGCTGCTGCAGCAAAGACTCACTGTTTCTTCCTCTGAGGAAAGATAAGCAAAATTAAAGCTCTGTGTTTTAATGTGGAAATGTCATGACAGTTATGTAGAAAATGTTACGTTTTTATTAAGGCAGACATGGTAAGTGTGAGGCTGTATATATTGCCAGTTCTGTCCTATGCTGAGTAGGTTGTTACCTCCTCTGAGTTTAGAAAAGTCTATATCATCTAAATGATACTGTTGATGATGTCTGGTGTGACTGCTTCAGGTTATGTGTGGTGGTACAGCTCCTAAACATTCACAAAGCTTTTGGCATTGATTAGTTGATATTCATATTGGCAGTCATTTTTCTGAAGATCGATACTCAAAATTTTCTTAGTTGTGTAGCCTCATGGGCGTATACAGCCCCTCTGGGACTGCTTGATCTAAGAGTCTCTAACAGAGACCAACTTTCTTTCACTCTGTGGTTCTTTAGACTGTTTTTATAGGTTAGCGGATCTAACTTATCCATGAAAGGACGTCTGTGACTATGAGAAATACTATGAGGATGACTATGAAATATACCATGACTTCAGTGTCTTGCCAAGATTTTTTCAGTATTCAACAATAAAAGATGATTTATTTGTTGTTATTTTTAAAAGCATGAATGGAGAAAGGAAACTCCAAAACAAGGCTTTAAGCATGCTTGCATGAAACATGCAAGTTGTATTGCACCACAGTTTTCAATGGGGGCATTTCACCAAAAAGCTGTCATGATCAGTTTCTGATTTATGCTTCTTTTCCATCATTCCATTCCCTATCTGAAAATATTATTGAGACAAGAGTTTGGGTCATGACTCTTTGTAGAATACGTATTTAATATTTCCTTAATATAGAATGCAAATTATTTTTTTGTAATCTATGTAAAGATTCTGTATAATACAATTAATTGATACAAGTGGTTTCAATTCTCCTTAATTTGACAAATCTCTAGTGTGAAATATTCTGTTAATGATCAACATAAAATAGAGTTCATTTTTAATGCAAGTACAAGATTTGAATTAATTTGTAGTCAGAGCAGAGTTATTAAACTGTATAATATATACACACATACATTTCCTTCTTTTGTTTTCAAAGGTTTTCACATTCAGCAGATATGATGATATGGTCACGGTCTTTCTAAGTTCCTTTTCCATACCAAACCACTGTCAGACACTTATTTTGGGTTCCTCCACAACATGCTGCTGTTTCTCTGTGCTAATAAACTCATAACTGACTTGAATTTTGTTTTGTAGTGACCTGTGTTTCCAATTTGTGATGGTTTAACTCTAGCCAGCAACTAAGCACTGCAAGGCTGCTCCCTCACTTCTCTCCCCTGGTGGGGTGAGGAAGAGGCTAAGAGTAAGAGAATTCATGGGTTGAGATAAGAACAGGTTAATAATTTAAGTAAAATACTAAGTTTTAGTGAAAAGGAAAATAACAAAAAGAAAAAAAAAAGAAAACAAGAAAAGCAAGTAAAGCAAGTGAAAAACACCAACCAATCGATGCCCAGCCTGTTCCCAAGCAGTCACACCTGGCCATCTTTCCCCATAGTTTATATGCTGAGCGTGATGTTCTGTGATATGGAATACTCCTTTGGCCACTTTGAGTCAGCCATCAGAGCTGTGTCCCTTCACATCTTCTCATGCACCCCAACCTACTCACTGGTAGCATGGGGTGAGAAGCTGAAGTGTCCTTGACTTAGTATAAGCACTTCAGCAGCAAGTAAAATGTCAATGTGTTATCCACATTGTTCTCATCCTAAATCCAAAACAGAGCATGATACCAGCTACTGGGAAGAATATTAACTCTATCCCAGCCAGGACACAGTTTATACAAATCATCTGTTGTGTAGGTGTGAACCTCTGGCTCGGTTTCCACGTGCCACTGAAGAACTTTCTGTCTCTTAGATACAATCCTGCTTGCTGCAGTGCAGTGTTGCTGAAGACTGTACTGGTTCACGTGCAGAGGTGCTATCTCTAGCAGAGTGCAGCAGGCATGATAGGTTTGCACAGACTAATCTACTTTGAGCAGAGTATTAATGCAAGCAAAAGAGAGTACACAAGCATACTGGGAAGGGATTAGCATAAAACTATGTACATTATCATGGTCTCACTTTCTTAGATTTAATGTGAGTGATGTTCTTTAATATTACTATTAAATTTATAGCAGCGAGATAAGTATCAAATTTTCCTACAATTGCATTAAATATGGGAGGGAGGAAGTATTGGGAGAAATGCCAAATGGAATTTGAATGTTGCTTTAAATACACATGGGATGGAAGAAGCAACTTGCAGGGAACATCTGTTTCGGCTGGACCTTGTCACTTTTCTGTCAGTTGTAACACTGAGTTAATCAGATTCCTTTAACTTTAAAAACTGTTGTGTTTAAAATGCAGCACAGATCAAAAATAACTATTCAGTGTGCTGGAGTCTGTGCATGTTATGGAACTACTTCATAAATGAGGACAGAACTTCATGCAAATACATCTGTATGTATTTTCTCCTATTTCAGTGCATGAGTGAGGACTGGAGGGATTTGAAATGGTGTAATCCTTTCCATTCCTCCTATTTTCATTGTTTCACAGGTCAGTGAGCTGCAACATTTGTGTTGTGTTTAAAAACACATATTTTAATGTATTGGCTGGATACCAAAATTTGTCCGAAGAATACAGTTGAAAGTCTTTAGTCATAACTGCCCTGTTTGGTTTACATAGGCCCCAAAATATATCAAAATAAGGGTATAATGCCAGTCTGTGCTACTGCTGGAGCTCTTTGTGTTTGATGAACAAAACGAGCTGGAGGGTCTGGGCTGATGTTTTCTGCTCTGAGTGTATCCTTTGGTTGCTTTCTGATGGGACAAGTTACAGTAAGATATACTGGGAGAGGAACAAGAAACTCTGTCTTCCTGGACAGGACCAACTCATATACTCTACTATGTGTTTTCCAAAGTTTTTCTGAGAAAGGTGTTTTTACTATCATGGTGTATTTTGATTCTACAATTTCCAAATCTGTCTTTCTGGCTTTCACTCACTTTCCCTTGCTTTCTCTCTTTCTTTCTCTTTTCTCTCTTTCTGAAAGTGAGCATTTAACATTGTCAGCAGAATGGATGTGATTTTTTTCTGACCTCTGCTACCACAAAATCTTTTTTTAATATGAAGGGAATCATTGCAGTAAGTTACAATTTTGGTTTCGTTTTTGGTTTTTGCTTTTGGTTTCTTGTGGGGTTTTTTGTGTTTGTTTTTTTTTTTTTTTCCCCCCAGGGTACAAATCTAAATGTATATGTAATAAAGAATTAAATAGTACCCTGCATCACTCTTCATGTTCTCTATAAATTATAAATGTATTTATTATTATCATCTTCAAAAGTGCAATTAAATATATGGCATTGTTGATGAAAAGCTTTAGTTAAAATAATTTCATAAAAAAACTTTTTAAAAGGTACAGAGTCTTCATGCTGCAAATGCAGTTATGCCAATTAATGCTGTAATGTTATGAACTCTCACAAGCTGTGAGGCTTCATTACTTGAGTAAGGGACCTCTAAAGAGACCAGCTGCACTTCATGAAGTGGTGCTGCTAAATCAGTGGGCAATATTCTCCTCTTTGAGTCAACACAGAACAAATGTCCCAGTATGGTGCTGGGAGAAGACAGCATTACTGGAAACACCATGCTAAGATGCCTAGAAGTCATAAATTTGAGGTCATGATTATTTGCAGTTCACACACCTCATTGCATTATTTTTGCAAGACAGGGGTGTGAATCCTGGTGTGCTGGCTAAACTCCAGTTCCAGCAGTTACGTTTTATGCCTGAAATTCCCCTGCAGTTCCAACTCGATATGTTTCATATCTCAGTTTGTACTGTTGCTGTGTAGTGTTAAGCAGCTGACATTTTTACTCTATAAACTGCTGGATTTTAGATGTGAACCTTGTGTGTGATCATGGTCCAGCTCTTTTGAAAAGACTCAGAGTGAAACCTGTTGTGCAAGTAAAAGTTGCTATAGAGGTTATGGAAGCAAATACTGGAGGCTGATCTCTGTAGCTTACAGGAGTTTTATATCAGTGTGCAATACAGAAATTTTACAGCAATTTGTAAAAACCAGAATTGTCCAGGACTGATTCTCTTTCTTTCAAAAGAAGAGACCAAGATCAAAAGCCTTAGCCCAATCAGTCAGGCTTTAATCAAATGAAGCACTTGAGTACATGCCTTATGTTAAGCACATCAGGATTATTGCTCATTTCAAGGAGATAACCAAATGCTATAACAGGAACCTGTATATGGTTCTCAGCAGCCTTGTATCCCTGTGTCCGTCTGTAACATCTGCTTGCTTTCACTCGCTTTAGAGTGAGGTGAACATGCTGTCAAATCAAAAATAAGCAGGTGAAGGCATTAAAACACAAAAGACTTGTTGCCCTGAGATCAGTTTTAAGCAAAAGAGCAGCTAGAATATAAACCAACAGAAAGGTTCTGTGTGACTTCAGTGGGCTTTGGAATAGACATCGTATCCTGGTGTTTAATAGACCATTGTCTTCTCAGAACTTCTGTGGTGAGTCAGAAGAATTTGGCTTTCGACTCCTTCCATTTCAAACTGGGAGGCATGTGCAAGGACTGCATGCACAAATATCCACAAAGGGCTGACACTGCGCATACAAAGAGTATACCTACATCCACAGCAATGATTCATTTACAGATTAAATGTTTTTGAGATCTTCCACTTACCTGGAGGTTAGTGTACATCAGAGTATGCAGGTTTTGCATAATATTTATATAGTATTCTATGATCAAAGATTATTGCTACATGCGAGACAGCTTCAGCAAACTAATTTCTGGTGAAGCCTTTTTCCACTTCTAAGATTATGCATTAAGTTCATGGTTGTTTCTGTGTTAATGGCACAACCAGACACCAAATCCTGGTTCCTGAAAGCAGAAATAGTGAGTCTGTGAGAAGTCACAGGGTTAACATCCTAACTTAGAGGCTTCGTCTACCTTTAATTGAAGTGGGTGTCCTCAGCAAGTGGCTTCTCCCATTAGAAATGATTTTCTGCCAGAAATCTATATTCTGTCATGCCTAATTATGCACCCTACTAATCAACAGAGAACTTGGTAGCACCCCAACATAGAGAAGTCTGCATCTGTTCTAAATCCTGCCCTTCTAAGCAGGATTATTGCCAAGCACTGTGAAGATTGCTTAGCTGGGTACAAAAGATGTTGTAGCCAAGCCAAAAGAGGGAAGTAATTCTAATTTTATTTGAATGATCTTATTTTACTGGATAGAAGGAAGTAATAGAATTATGTACATCAAAATAAGGTTCTGTGTTTTCAAGAAAAACATGGGCAAATTCCATCTCAGAAAATCTCTTGAAACATCAGAAGAATGCGCTGGTCCTCAGCAGCTCAAATATCTTCTTACTGGAAGAACTTCTCTGGAAGTAAGTTCTGCTAGGTGTATTTTACACTACAATAGTAGTCTTCTGTCAGCTCATTTATCAAATCTGCCAGACCTTAAAATGCTTAAGAATATGCTTACTTGTTAAGCACAGGAGCATTATAACCATTATCAATGAGAATACTTAAAGTGTTTTATGGAACATTGCTTGCTGTTGTTTGGTCCCCACGCCAGTAGCACAGCCACGTACTTTGTGATTGCCTTTTGTTTTCTGGTGAAGTCCTCAATATCTCCATGCTCATAGGCCACCAGAGTCCATTAGAGGGACTTTGCTGTTGACCTAGAGAAGTTTTGCTGGGGAAGCCCACAAGACGCCAAATGGCTTCCTGCATGATGACAGATTAAATAGGTCAGTGTTTTTTGGCTCAGGATAGAGATGGCTAGGAGAAAATGGGAAAAAGGAAATGTGCAAATTACAGGAGAGGTGGGACAGGTTGTTCAAGAGTTAAGAGTGTCTCATGAAACTATCAGACTGCAGGTTTAAAATTTAACTTCCCTGGGCTTTTTTTTCTATACATCACAGAATCTCAGCACTTCGAACATTGTAGAGACCAGGAGTGTAAACAACTTGAATTGGAATTCAATAATTTCATGTAAGAATAGTCTGCTGAGTATGACCTGTATACACCTGCAGACATGCTGCCGGTTTGTGGCAAGTACAAGGATCCCATCATTCTGCAGATATTGCTTGCATATGTCGTATCCTGTGGTCATGCCCTGAAACGTGAATATGGAATACAGTTTTGCTTTGCAAATTATATTCTGCCATTTTGGAATAACTGTGCAGTAGTTTGCTGGGGTTTTGTTGTGTACATTTTCTTTTCAGATGTTTATTTTCCAAATTATAGGGTTTGGATTTTTTTCTCCATGGAAATGGCAAAGTGTGACTTGATGACTCAGTCCTCCTTTCCTATGTGGTTACAGGACAGGGCCTGAGGGGTTGTTATAAGTCTGGGCTGATAGAATCAACTTGTAGCAATTCAGGTGAGCTGTTTCTGTGTTGGCCAGACCACAGCACTTCAGATGAGGGTGCCAAATGTCTTTCCACTTTGCACTGATTTTTACTTGTCTCCTTTGTTTAAAGCAGAACAGGAAGCTCCTGAGTGTTCCTGAAAATGAGATTTGTGCTCCCAAACAGAGATTATATAAATGTTGCCTCTCTCTAATGCATTGTTCCTCTCTGTGAAGTCATCACGTTGGTATTTTAGCACTCCCCCTGTTCATGCACGTGGTGTGTGGATGTTGAATAACGTGCCTCGTTATGGTTTTGGTTAAGTGCTGCGACTACTTATTGAGCTTAGAAGTCCATTGTGGTTTTATGTGATTACTAACAAGTGGCTCTCCAGGCTGGCAGTTCAGGCTGGGAATGGTTTTGCAGGCAAGGGGGAATCGGTCTCCCAGCAGAGTTCAGAGGGGTGATGCTGCATGTGCAGCTGAGCAGCAGACTTCTGCTCAGCTACAGCTATTCTAAGGTTCTGTTCTAATTTGCCTTTTACCATCTTGAAAGTATTAAATCCAATGGAGGTATGTCACAACTGAGATACACTTTCTTATTGCTGGCATAAATTGAAAAAATCTCAGGAAAAAGAATAAAAGGAGGAGAAAAAGCACCCAAGTTAGAAAAAGTACACCTCTGCTCGCAACAAAGTCCTTTCAATCTGCATTTAAATAAAGGTATTGACTATGTAAAACACAAGGCTGCCCAAGGCAGACCATAAATAGTGTTTGCCAAGTAGAGTGTTTGATGTGGGCTTCCACATAAGGTATTGAAGGCACACATCGGTAAATCCTGAAGCTGCCAACTCTTCTCTGTGCAGTGTCACTCCAGTCTAGTTAGAGTGTATTTAGAAAGTACCTAAACACACTTTTGTGGAAATCATTAAATAACAGAGCAATTTATACATTTGTAGCAGACAGTATCTAATGAAAGTTATTAACTGAAAATAAAATCTCAGGATTTATCTTATATTTTATTTTTAAAAAAGTCAGATGCCCAGTATGACTGAAAATATAATACCCAAAGTTTAAGACTGGTTTGTAAACACAGTCCCTGGTGTCTACTATTGATCTTTTGCTATTTTAATGCATTTTTACTGACCGACATGTCCTGTGGTAAAGAATATTGCCTAAATTAGTTATCTGATTGGTTCTTTTGATTAATGATGAGACTGTGCTTCATTACACATGACAACATGATCAGAATAATCACTGCAGCCATGGAAGTTGGGACTGGCATTTTTTTATTCCTTCATTTTTAAAGTTCATTTATAAAATTATTTAATGTATAGTTCCTAAGTTGTAATTTATTTACCTGGCACTTTTTTCGATGGGAACTGTTGTACTGTGTCACAAATGGCTAAGAAAACAAGGTAAACTAGATGTACAAATCAATGTCTTCCAGCTCAAGGGGAAAAAAACATAATCAAGATTCAAGAGCTGACCTTGTCCAAAGTCCAAGTTGTCACACAACAAACAGTGAGGTGCCCAACAAATCACTGGGATCAGCAGGGTGTATTCAAAGGAATGCTTAAATGATGTTATTCCTTGCAGACGGTCTTACCTAGACTGCAGGGATTGTGTGTGTTGGGGTAAAATTAGGGCAGGACCCATGCGCCATTGGGTCCCCTTGGTCGATTGCAGGGCATGCATGCTGGAGCAGGAGGAATGTCTCTCCAGGACACCCCAGCTGCGCTGCGGCTGGGCTGTTTGCCTTGGGCGTACCACATCTCCATCAGGTGTTTTGCAGTGTTTCTGGTGTCTCTTCTCAGATGGGGCTATTCTAAAGCAACTAACCTTCAAAGCCACAAAAGGCTGCAAATGTGTCCCCAAAGTGAAAAGGTTTCTTGATTAAACCCCGGAGACAATCTGAGCAAACACTAACAAGTTGCAAATAAATACACTTAACTTTTGGGAAATTAAAACACATTTGACTATCTCTGTGTGGAGGACCAAGACCAGATGTGTTGCCTAGCATCATTTTATCCCTGTGCTATCTGCCATAGTTTATAGCACCTTTACGTGCTTTGAGGTTCTTGATTGCTTTTTAGTAGGTCATTCTGGGATTGATCTGTTTGAATTTATAAGGACATGCATGCCACCTTATGTCATGTTGATGAATGATTCAAAATTTTAAATGGCAATTCAACATTTAATGTTTTGAAAAATGTTTAAATGGTGTCATGCACAGAAAAAATGGCAGCTTTCATTTTCTTTCTTCAAAATTCCCTGCCAGCCTGTTTACATGATGTTGACAGACATTTTAGCGTTTGCCAGAGAAATAATGTGAAGGGTTGGATACTTGCCATAAAATGGTTTCCTCTCTATGGCAAGTGTGGAAACAAATGTGTGCATGCACAGTACATACACACACATATATTTTAAACATATTTCCAAGCAAAAAAATTAAATGTTTGTTCACTGCTATAACTACAGAAATGTATCTCCAAGGAGTAACTCCAGAAGGGGATTCAGGGGAGTCAGAGCCAGACTGACTCCTGACCAAGTCCAGCTCATTGTGTACAATGCCATAGATTCATTGCAAAACTCAGGAATGGTGCTGCTGATCAGCAGCTAAACAACCTTCATTTCACCCCCAAAATTAGATTAAATTCCGATGTGACAACTAAAGAGTGCATTTGCAAATGGAACACTTCACACACTGATATACTTCTTATTGTACCATTTTTATTATGCTCTGCCTCACTCAAAGACCTCATTGTACAGCCTCCTTATAACACATTATGTGCGTATAAAAATAAATGTTCATTCAGATTTATATAGGGCCCAATCCTTTACATACATATGCACTTTAAATGGACTTCAGCATTGGTGCAAAACATTTTCTTTCTGGGATTACAAGAGGAAAGCTGATATTTGCTTTGTGTAGTAAATATGAAAGTTTAATATGCCAATAATTCCATTTCCACAGAATAACTATGGATTTAGGATGTTGTGCTGAGTTAATTTTAGCTTGTGTTTAGACATTCATTTTGTGACTAACAACATTTGTCTAATTAGGGTGGCATACCAGGCTTTTGTTTCCTGGGAAGAGATTGCTATTGTATGAAATATGTTTAATCATGGTTAAACACCCTTCGACTTCTCATGCTGGTTCTGGCTATATAAAAGGCTGTTTGTTGTTACCTTTGCATGTAGGTGACTGAAGCATTAATAATTATTTTGTGAAAGCAATTCTGGATGATGGATTGATATATCGAGTTTATGATTCTTATATTTAGGTTTGTGAGTAATACATTAGAAATTGTGACTAGTCATTGAAATGTCAGCACTTCATGTCTTTCTGAATCAAGACCTATCTTAAAAGCAGTTGCAAACTATGGTACACGTCACTGAGTTTTGCTATTAGAGGTAAATGAAATATTTAAGAGCATTGAAGGTTTCACACTGTACTTAAAAATTAATTTTTTAATTAGCAGATGTATGATTAGAAGAAAAAATGTTTTTCGGGGGGGGGAATTAATGATTGTGTTATATGTAGAGCATGCATTTTTATTTCCAAATGAGGAATTGATGCATTTTTCTATTCAAAAGTTGTTTTCTATCAATGCAAGCAAATAATTGGTTGTGCTAGTTGAATTCCTGTATATGTATGTGTTAGTTAAAAGCTTACCAACAGATACAGTATTTTTCAGAGCTGCTTGTATTGCACTGCAACCTTTTATACATCATAGGATTAGATCATGTAAAATTGATGTTGAATATGCAAGATATATGTTAATCTGATTAAATGAATGGTGAATTGCCCAATGCAATCAATTGAAATATTCAGCAACTTTGTGTTAAACTTGAAGGAAATTATCACCTTGAGGCTGCCAAACCCATGGTACAACTTTGCATTTGCAATAATATTTGCCTATTTAGCATTCAAAAACACACACACACTCATATATATGTTCACATATACATATACATATACATATACATATACATATACATATACATACATATATGCGTAGATGTATAGTGGTTTTGTGATGAAGCAAGATTAGTCCATCAAGGAGAGGATTGTTGGAACTGGAAATGCAACAATCTCTGCAAGATAGGATTGTTAAATGTTGGGTGAAGGATTTTAGAGTGGTTTTACTCATAACGCTTTTTTTTTTTTTCCCCAAAGAAATGCAAAGGCATCAATATTATTTTATCACTTTAATATTTGTTTATTTTCCCTAAAAATAAAATGACTTGATTTAAGTATGTGATACTATTTACTTGTATTTTAAAGCCTCGCATAATATTATACAGTAGATTGAAATGCATACTTATGTCTTTTTCTTTCATTGGACAGCTATGCTAAAGCAAATAAAATCAAATGCATACATTCCCTTTCAGTGGCTTACAAACTGTAAGTGATGGGAGGAAAAACGTGCAGCCATTCCACTGAATTCTATTATTGACAACAGCAGAAGTAAAAAAATTAGAAAACAAATCCCTTTTTAAATAAAATGAAGTAAAAGACCTACATTGCTTGGAGGAAATGCTAATTGAAAATACCTTGCTAATGCTAGCTAGTCACAGGAAGGAAACATTAAGTTATTATTTTTAATAATGTTTACAAGTATATCCAGCCATTTCCAGCCAGTGAAAAATGTTAGCCTTGGTAAAATGTGGCAGTGCTACTTTTCACTGGTGATGCTGCTCATCTTCTCTCTGATAGCAATCATTAATTTTATTTTTTAACCCAGTCTTCAAATGAAGACAGATGAGCAGGAGAGTTTTAAATGCAAGCTGCTTATGTTCAGAAAAATGGCTGCTAGATTACAGATCACTGTGCCTGAGACAAGTCCAGCGACTGTTTGGAAAGCGAGAGAAAAAAAGCCAAACAAACGTTAGGTGAGCAACAAACAGGCAGGTCTGCCAAGGAACGCAGAGTCTGCATGTGTGTGCAAAGGTGTATGTGTCCCTGCATGCTTCTTGGGATGCGGAGGAGAGGGAAAGGAGGAAGAGGGAAAGGAGTCCTGCACAATGTTACGGCGATCTGGTTCATTCCCTAATTGCTATGGAGACCCACAGATAGCATTATTGGTAATTGCGCTTGATAATTTTGCTATTACGTTTTAACATTTAATTTTCATTAGCACTTAGAGGATTGTTCAAGGCCAAAATGCATAATATATCACATCACTGGTAGCATCATCTTGCATTCTTTTACTTATTCTTTTAATGTCATCAAGGTTGTCTTTTTAGTCAAGTGTCAATGAGCACAATGTAATTTCTACATCTTTTAAGATGTGATTTTTACTGAGAGCATTACCTTGATGGTTTCTTACTGCAGACACACAGGATTTATACTCATACTCCTAATGCTCACAGGACTAAAGTTTTCAAGCTTGGTCCTACCCACCGTGAGCTCATGACTGATTATTCAGATACACCCTTTCCTTGTAACTATTTCTGTATTATTTGAAAGGAACTGGTGAGTTGGGCAGTACATTAGAAACAATGAGAGACAGTTAAATGGTTCCTCCTTTAGTGGAGTAGTGAGTTGTCCGCTGGCTGACCTGTAGAGGTGGTCCCATACTGCCAATACCTTGGACAGTCCTCCCAGACATCTGCCTTTCTGCATCCCCACAGGTGACCAAACTCCTTCAGGTAGGAGCTGGGGTGTCCCTGTATGCTCCAGAAGTCCTCTATCCTGTTCAAGGGGGAGTTTTAAAATAAAAGTCAGGAACTGATTAGATTGAGTCTGAGCTTTGCCATGAAAGTATGGAAAGAGCAGATCTTGGACCGTTAATTCCACTCAGATGCAGGAGTCTAGTGCCTGCAGACAGGGAGAGAGCAGTCCCTGTAGCTCCTCTAATGTGGAAGTTCAGATTAGTTCTTTTAAGGAGCTTTGCTGGCTCAGAGTTTGGGCAAAGACAGCATCAAACATGCCTCCTCTACACTTCAGGGTTTTCTGCCAGTGCAACTGCTCCTGGGGAGTGACCTTGTCTCTAGGAATTAGGCCTTTTGTTACAGTCCCTTGTAAGGAGTTGAGAGAGGATTAATTGGTTTGCTCACTGCAGTTTCTGGACGTATCTCACATTTTTCAGTGGAAGATGACTGTAGAAGTACTTTCCTATGGTGAAACAAATCCCTGCCAAAATAGAATGATGAATCCTGAATATTACTGGCAGCATTTCATAACAGTTCTTGAACAGTTCGTTTCTATCTGCACCTCCATTGGGCATGTTCAGTGAGTTTATTGCCTGCTGTCAGTGTTTTCCTCCTTAGCTGACTATGGATGCAGGAAGCACAGATATGAGTGTCCTGCGCTCCCCCAGGTCTCATGTGGGAGACATGAACCAGGCTTAGAAGACACCCATTGCCCCATCAGGGCAGAGGCATGTCTGACATTTGAAACTCTGAGTCTGAGGATGGTTCCTGTTAAAAAATGTTTATAGAGAATGTACAGCAAAGGTGAAATGATGCTCCAGCCTGTTTTCCTCCACTACCACATCACCTTTAAGTGGGTTATCACTAAAAATTTCATCAAATGAAATATTTTTTAAAGTTCACCAGGATAGCCTTGTCCTTGTGGTAGGATAATGTCTCCATCCACAGCTGGCTGAGGGTGAGCAGACACTCTGCTGACTCAGGTGAGGTTTGGCTGTCCTGGTACCAAAGGTGGAAGATGTTCTACCCTTGGCAAAATGGAGACCCACTCCTAAGGCAAACAGCAACCAGAATAAATTTCTTTGGTTCCTGCCCTTGGAAGGCTGCAGAACCTGAAAGATGCCTGACAGCTCTTAGCATCTTTTTGTGTTAGCTATGGGAATGAATTAAATAACCCATGGATATTTAACTCCCATTCTAACCTTTTTTGCATGCTTAGCTAATGGGGCTGCTTAGCACAAACCCAGCCTTTTCAAGGTGAAACCAACTTTGGGGTGATAGCAGGTCCTTGGTGCAGTGGTTCACTTGCATTTCTCAGCAGGTGAGTGCTGAGATAAAGTTGGAGGGTGTGGGAGGGGTGCTGGGAGCTAACAGAGGCCTTCAAAGTAAGAGTGATGTTAGAGGGTGTCAAGAGGCAGAAGGTGCCAGCTGCCTGACAAAAGAAATATCATTACTCACTATTAAAGAACACTCCAGATGCTTCATACAATCATGGGTGTTCTCGTGAATGTTTGTATTTTTTTAGCAAAGTTCCTAGCCTGCCTACAGTGCTGTTTTCTGGAGTCAGGGCCAAAACCCATGAGCTTTTGTTCAAGCAAATAGACAATGAATCTCATGCGCAAGAGCCAGTCCTTACTGGCTAATGCTGCGGACTGGTGGTTGCCTCTTCAAAATCCTAATATCCTCTTCACATTGACTTATTCCTATGGGACATCATTACTAACAGGGACAGATTGTGCAGATACTCTCTCAGCAGTCCAGGGTGCAACGAACATTTGCTGTAGGCACTCTCCAGTGTTTCTGCATCATAGATCTCCCTCCATCTGCATTTCTTCCTTGCCTTTATAACGAGCTACTGGGCAACTGTTACTCAAGCCTGGAGATGCATTTGTATCAATAAAAATGGAAGCATGAAAAAAATGAAAAAGTTCACCGGTTTGCTTTCATTGGCAGAAATGTTAGAGTGAATTGTACTCAGACTGCAGGACTCTCCCTAGATTTTACAAGTGCAGGGGTGATAGAAACAGAATAGCAAAAAAATGGTGAGAAAAACAGGACTGCTGAAATTAAACAGGTTGAAAGTTGTCTGGCAGCTCCAAATACAGCAGAGAAGAATAGCCCTAGAGTGCAGCAAATTTAATCTTTGAACAGGTTTATTGTTTTATCAGGTTTTTGTTTAAGAAGGGTTTCATTATATATAACATTGAGATAAATTTTTACATAGCAGATTTATTCAACAGGTTTATCCTTTTAACAGCCCTCATTGTATTTCAGCAGTTGGTGTGTGGGGTCTTATACATCAAGCAAGTTTATTACTTTATCAAGTATGAATTTTAAGAAGTTTTCCTAATAATAGAAGATGTGTGGAGATTTATAGGCAGTACATTTTTCTATTCAGTGTTTGAGCTGTTTTACCTAATGTAAGCTACATCGTAACTACATGACAATGCTGCTAGAATGGTAGTAATTGTGCTGTAACTCACACTATCTTCCCACCACAGTAATAGATCTCACTTTGCTGTCCCAGTGCTTTAAAACCCCTTAAAAGTCCAAGTACAACTACCCTGACTAAATTGTCTCTGTAAATTAGAAAAAGAAAGTGAGGTAAAAACCAGTATTGACATTAGTAAGTAAATGGACTGTGCTAAGTTGTTTTGATAAAAAATCAGTACTTCTTGAATAGAGGAATCACAAAATCTCCTAGTTGGGATGGAGATCTTTCTTTGGCATCTGCAATAAGGAGCTACTAGTGCCTCATATCACCACAAATTTTTGATCCAAGAGTTTTCTTCCAAAAATATCTATTACTGATTGTTCAACCCGGAAATCAGTTTTGGAAGTTGTGTCTTCCAGAGGGAATGGTGTGAAAATTCAGGCAGCTGTTCCTGATTTGTGCCTCTTGCTAAGGAAAGTAATTGAGGAATACTTTGTGATATATGGCATTTTTAGGATTGTTTTAATCTCTCTGCTTCTGCTTGGAAGGAAAAAAAGTAATATTAAAAAAAACCCTTTTGAGATGTAAAGTCAGGTCCTATAAAAGATATTATCATCTGTACTCTTAGAGCGTGCATTTCAAATCAAGCTGAATCTTGCTGATTTTAAGAAAGATCTATCACACATTTTTTTCATGTTGGGAAATAGCAGTGAATTTATGGAGCTGGTTTGAGGTGTGCTGATGAAATGTTTTTCATCATAAAATGCTGATTCATCAAAACTAAACTCTTTATAGATGAAAGTTAATTTAAATTTGTCTCAAATATTGAAGGAAAACTTCTGAAATTTGTTTGAATGACAGCCTCTACATCTGTAGTTTTGATTAGAAGTACACTTCCTTTAAAAACCGGAATTAATTAAAATTGAATTTACGAAGTGTTTCAAAATTAATAGTTCATTTGTACTGGGTTACTTTTCCTTTTTTTTTGCACTCTGGTTCACAAATATGTTTGAGAGTTCAGGTTTCCATCATGGCTTAGGACATGACATTTCATGAACCTCACATCTTTAGAGATGAGAGTTTTCCTTCTTATGCTGGTGAGGTGAAAAAGCAAGAGTATTCTACAGCAAAATACACAAAAGTAGTTTTGTGTGATGATGTATATGATCTCTAACTTTAATCTTTACATACAACAGCTGCCATTTTCCTTACATCTTTAGCCACAGTAATAGTACTCACCCAAAAAATGGTCAAAGCCTTTCATGGTTATGAGATGCATGCGGTAAGAAGTGCAAATGTGAAGCATTTATTGACATAGTTACTGTACTACATGTTGAGTTGCTGCTCTTTCATATTAAAAGTTTTCTGAGAAGTGGGATGCTACCATCTTGAATGTGAAAATTACTGTATTTTTTTATTTGGGGAGGGAATATCAGCCTTATCCTAATGTACAGCTGATACATAGACTTGGAAACCATTATTGTCAACTATTATTGAGATTTAATAAAATGTGATCTATATAATAAATATAATATATAACATTTATATAACAAATATTATGATTAATGTAATATAAAATTAAATAGGCATGCTTTTCTGCACTAATCATATGGGTCTTTTCAGTGGTTCTACAATAAAAATTCCAAAAGTGTAATTTAATTGACATCTACTTGATATTCTGTGATGACTTTGACATATAGCCTATCTGGTTTCCAGGTGCATTGAGGGTGTGCTCTATGGATATAGATAGACTTAAAAAAAAAAAAAAAAAATTAAGATGATTGTGTGGTTTAGATAAAATCTGCAGTTCCTCTCAATGTAACTGTTACATCTGGAAGCTCTCAACTGATGAAATATTCTAGCTTAAGACCACTTGGAAAAAAGGGGCTGACACTTTAGATGAAACAGTGGGTCTGATAAATTCAGTGAGACTTTTCTCATTGACTTTAGTGTGGCCAGGAGCTATGGCAGATGTCCCACTTTGGAGGTCTTGGGTGAGCAGGGAATTCACACATTACTTTGCCCCTGCTTCCTGAACACAGCCAAGCTGTGCTCTGTGCTTTCTTCCTTCCCCTTTTGACTGGGTGTCGTTCATCTTTACACCAAATGCTTTTCATTTGGTAGGTTTGGGTCCCAGAGGACCAAAACCACCTTTCATTTATGCTGACTTAATTCCATTAGCTTCAGTGAGGTTATTTCTGGCTTCAAGCAGGTGAGTTGGCACAATAATTAGGTCAAATTTCTGTAGTGGGGGAGAGACATTAAGTATTTCTCTGTGCTTTTAAAAGGTAAGGCTCTTGGAGCCAGGAGTTTGCTATTTGTCATGAACATTTGTTCCACAGTTCAAGAAATGCGTTGGTAAATTCATGCTGAATTGTGATGTTTATTTTTTTTTTTTTTTTCTTGAATCTCATGGTTTTTCCTAAATGTCATGCATTCATTTAACAGGCAGATTTGAGAATGGCAAGCTCTGTCCTCTGGTTTGTAAGGCTACTAATAACCCAATGATGTTGAGTTTCAGTACAACATGTTGAGTTTCAGTATAGAAATGTGGTGCCTTTCTGCTTGCATTGTTGTTTCTTATTAATTCTGTGTGGTGCCTCTTTCTGAATTATAATAACTATTGGTGCCTTCCTTGAAAGTAATGGTGCATCCAACTTGTGTGTGGGTCTAGCATAGTGGCTGCAGTATGTAAGGTGTGGTGGTGGTAGCATTCTGTGTTACAGCAGCACTGTCACCAGTCTGATACTGTCTCTGTTGCAGCGTAACCTTCCTTCTCCCACACTTCTAAACTGCTCTATGGAGATCATCCATTAAGAATCACAATAAAGCTTGAAAGTTTGAATAACCTTTGAAATTATTGACAAATCGTCCCCAACAGACTACCTAGGAGCCTAATGTAGAACCAGAGATCGATGACAATGCTTCAGAGACAGGATCCAGACTGCAGAAGCAAGGGGATATGTCATAGAATCATAGCATCGTAGAATAGTTAGGGTGTTGGAAAGGACCTTAAGATTATCTAGTTCCAATGCCCCTGCCATGGGCAGGGACACCTCCAACGAATCCATGCCACCCAAGGCTCTCTTCAACCTGGCCTTGGATACCACCAACGATGGAGCAATCACAGCTTCCCTGGGCAACCGATTCCAGTGCCTCACCACCCTTACAGTAGAGAATTTCTTCCTCATATCCAATCTTATCTTCCCCTGTTTAAGTCTGAACCCATTACCCCTTGTCCTATCACTACAGTCCCTAATGAAGAGTCCCTCCCTAGCATCCCTATAGGCCCCCTTCAGGTACTGGAAGGCTTCTATGTCGTATTATTTTTGCATGGTGCTAGTGGAGCACAAATATAGCAGGAAAGACCTATGGTTTGAGTGGACCCTGCTTTTCTTCTCATGCTCTTTTGGCAGATTAACTTCACCTGGTGCCTCTCCATAGCAGGGCCTGGGCTTGTCATGAAGCCTGGAAGAAGTGACAAGCAGAAGCCACCAATGGTTAAAACCCAGTGTTGGCTTACTTGAAGTTTGTGTTGTGTGAACCTGGAAACTCCAAGCACACCTTGTCATCTTAGCAAATTCACTCACCACCTAAGGAATTCAGTCCAAGTCCCTGTGTTTTCCTTACTGTCATCACAGAGGAGCTTCTATAGTCTAAAATATCAATTCAGCTACTAACTAACCTCACATTATTTCTATTTCACAACTGGGTAAGAAACAGTTCATTTGGAATCACACAAGTAATCTATTTTAAAGCCTGTCGCCAGTATTTGAGTCAAGTTTGTATGTTTTTTTTGATTCCTTCCATTCCTGTGAGAATCAAGGTCCTTGAGTTTAACCATTTCCATAGAGTCAGGATCTCCTGATCATCAGCCAAGGACAAAGGGTCCAGCCAAGGGTCATGGCACAAGGGCCATGTTCACTTTTTCCATTCCCTTTGATTTTTCCAGACATCTAGGACATTTGAAGCCAACATGCGCACCATTTAAACCTGTGTAACAAAACTAATTTATTAATGGCTGTTACACCCCATTCTCTTGGAAAAAAGCTGTTTAGCAGAGTTTATTAATCAGGTTTAGAAGTTTGGTGAACTAATGCTCCTTTAAGTACCACTAGTTTCTCTTACCAGATAAATGTATCCCACCCAAGTCTGTTTGGCGCAATAGTGATCTCTAAAGGCTTGTTAGATTAATGGTGTCTCCAGAGACATACCTGGCTTTAATTCTTATTTAAAGGTAGACTTGTGGCTCTGTAGCAGGTATTACCTCCTTCATGCTGAGCACATCTTCAGAAAGGTCAGCACTTGGAAAGATCTGAAAGCCTTTTCCTTTTCCCTTATGCTGTATAAAGGCACCTGACCT
This sequence comes from Psilopsiagon aurifrons, assembly GCA_025447955.1. Taxonomy (NCBI): domain Eukaryota; kingdom Metazoa; phylum Chordata; class Aves; order Psittaciformes; family Psittacidae; genus Psilopsiagon; species Psilopsiagon aurifrons. The sequence continues at coordinate 47,216 of JAOEHY010015071.1, forward strand.
TTCAGTGATCCTAATTTCTCTTCCTTTCCTCCTCCCTCCAGTCTCCATCCAGCCTATTATTTATTGAAGTGTAATGGAAATTTCAGCCCCCCATCTTTCTTTTTTTTTTCAGCATAGTTTCTAAAATAAGTGACCAAAGACAGTGGTGACGCAAGTTAAATTTCAGGTTACCTTGCTAATTCATCAGGAACTTTCTCTTTTCAGAGCATACCCTTTCTGTAGAAGTTGGAGCTGCATGTATTGCCGTGCTTCAGCTTGCACGATGAGAAGCCAGCTACCGCCATGCACTGAGCTCAGTCCCTAGAACTCAGCAGCAGCACACAACCACCACAGCTTTTGCCCACCACAGTGCTGGGATCCAGGGAGGTCCACTAGCACACACAGAAATTCTGCCTTTCTGTGAAAATTGAGATTCAGGCATAATTCTCATGTCTGTGAGGTAATCTCCTTGATGCCAGCCACAATGCAGACTGACTCTGGAGCCTGCTTTGAAGCAGGGCTTTGAACTTGCCCTGCTGCTGGAGTGATAGTGAACCTGGATTTTCCCTGGCTCAGCAGAGGATGAGGGGCTGGTTCTGGCTTCCTAAATCAAAGCAGACGAGTGATGCCTTCATCCCAAACAGAGTGTTGTGGAGAGATCTAGCCCTCACTCTGTCAAGGAGATATGGGAAAGGGCAGTGGACATACGGGTGGGCACAGAGACTGGGTGTGAAACCATGTTTGCTCTACTCTAAGGACTGAGTTGTGGTGGAACCAGCAATGCCTTGAGCACTCCCGATGACCCAGTAACCCATGGCCTGAGGACTCCAGACAGGCCAGTATGCTGGCAGCATGTGGGAACCCGTGGTCATTGGGCAGAGGTGGAGAGGTGTTTTCTATGTCATTTTTAGTAGATCAGTGCATTTAAATGTGAGATATGGGTGGTTTGTGATTTTTTTCACTTTAATTAAAACCTATTTTTCAGGTACTAATTCCAAGAAACTGGGGTTTGGTTGTGAAGAAGAAGGAATAAGAGGAAGAGATAAAGGAGGATATTGGGTTAGGGGGTTGAAATAAAGCAGACAAGGTGAAGTGTAAATACGAGCACCGAGGCAAAGTGAGCCAGGGGACAGTGAAGCCCTGGAAGAAATAGGAAAGACTCAAGTAATTGCAGGATTTTAAAGACAGCTGCAATGGGCAGGAGACAAAAGTTGAAGCAAAACCTGTGATACTACATAAATACCTGAATTACCACTGCAGCATTCCAGCTGCAGGTTGGAAGGAGCCATGTCTCCTATATATTTGACTTGCTGTTCCTTTCCCCAAACCACTCTGTTTCTAAAGGGAAAGTTTTCTAATTTATCAACTCTAATTATTTTTTTTTTTTTAAATGAAGGGTGACATGGTTTTGACAAACTTGTTTTCTGAGAGAAAGAAGTTGGTTTAAGCTTTTTGGTTGGCTCCACTTCCCCAGAAATTAGCACTAATTGATTTTTTGTTGGTTTTTTTTCTTTTTATTTTCAAATCACTGCACTCCTGGGGCTTGTCTTTCTTGGTAAAGTAAGACTAAACCCAGCTGCATTTGGAGATGGTACCCCTTTCTGGGTTGTTCAGTTCTTACACTTTCATTGTGAACATTCTTGCCCTTTTTGTACTGTCCTTGTGGCACTCTTTGCTTGACGGTTTTCTTTCCATAGGGTCATTCTCTCACACTTATCTTAATGGGGGTTTTGCTTCTCTCTTTTCTGTGAAGGTGGGTTCATCTGGGGTTAATAAAAAGGTCTTTCATTCAGTTTGGTCAACTCAGCCATAGCAAGATTGAGAGAAGCGCATTATAGTAAAATTGTATTTCCAGATTTTTATTTTGGACCTCACAAGAGCACCCTTTTGCCCAGGTTTGGGAGAAGGGTTTGACTCAAAACAGTGAGATTCTGTTGGAGATTTATCACGTGCCTCGTGACAAGGAGCTGGAGAATTATCTAATATTACTCAAAAAGAGCACATGATGTATGCAAAGCTGTTCAGAAACAATATTAGCCAGACTCATTATTAAAACCCTAGAATTCAAAGTGTGACTGCAGACAAAAACCTAATTGGAGAGGATGGGAAGGAAATGAAACACCCTTTCTTTAAAGTACCCATACAAAACAGTGGTGAGAGGGAACTAGCTCCAATTTATATAAATAAAACTGATGGCAGGGAGATCTGAGGAAGAAGATGCCGTTGAAGTCACTTGATGAGGCATGTCTGGGATAAAGAATGGGTTCACCCCCCAAGCTGTCATGGCCAAAGAGTGCCACAAGCCCCCCAGGCATGCTGAGGGTCCCCTGCTACAGTGGCACCCATGTGTATAGCCACATACGCTATTGCAAAGTGCTGGTGGGATGTCACAGCAGAAGCTGGCAGAGGACAGCCCTACTTGAAGCTGGTGGGGTTTTTTGCCTGCGTAAGGACCTGAGAGGCACAGGGTTTGCCTCTGTGTGATTAGCACTCCTTGTGACCAGGGGCACTTCGGATGTATCTCGCTGTGTTTATGTTTTTGGTTCTTATAATGAAAATTAGATCCCTCGTGTAGCCCTCTGCCATTTTGCATGTCAAACTGAAAGTATATATGCTCGTTGTGGGTATTAGTGTCTCAGTTTAATGACAGAAGCCTCGGACAAATAAATCCGTGTGCCATGGAGGATTTTCCTAATGAAACTGAAGTACAATACTGTTTACATAATGTCCTTTAGACTCTATTCAAAACAGCAAATGCTGGACGTTGCTGTTATCCACCGACACCAGCTAATATGGGTAGAAATGAAAATGTAATGCAAACTGGGAGCTCCTTTTAACTTTTCTTGAAGTCTCTGTGTAGTGGCTCTGAGCATCCCCTGTGAACTTTTCCCCTCTTGGGTGATGGGTTTTTGAATTTATATATATATATATTTTTTTTTTTTTTTAAACATATTGACATTCCAGCCCTTGGAACAAGGTCTTCACTCCTTTTCTCATTTCGAGATCTTGTTTTGGGAGAGCTCTAACACCTGTCCACTGATCGCCTGCCAGTCTGCATCTGTGCCCAGCTGACAGGGCTGTCTGCTTTGACTAATGATGTGATTGATGGACAAAATAAGGAAGAACACACAAAAAAACATTTCTGTCTGGTCTGGTGTGTCAGCAAGCCTTCATCAAGTGGCTGCTGAAGGTATATTTTGCTGCATGCCTCATTACACAGTAATGGCATTCCCAGGCAAAGCTGTTTCTTTTCATGACACAAGACAGCAGGCAGCTTTATGGACTCTGGGCCTATCGAGCCTGGAGGAGAGAAGCGCTAAAGAGTGGTCATTTCCAAAAGTGCCTCAAGTTGCTTTTTTGTTGTCATGAATTTAATATGAATCAACACAATATGAAAAGAGCATGAGGAATTTTAGTGACTAGTCATTTTTTAAGACTGCTGTCCAAACAGCCATCAAAAAAAAAAAACATTTTCTTCTACCAAACCTGTTGCAAAAAGAAGTCATCTGTCAATTTTATTACATTAAAAAAGTACACAGAGGCATATAGTCCAAACAAATGTCTGCTTCAGTGCTAAACATGTGGAAAGCACCACATATCTGAAACAAAAAAAGGCAAGTAACTGGCAGGCTGAACGCAGTATTTAACAACTAAGATTTAAATGGCTTTTTCTGTATATCTGTATGAAGTACACTCTTGTGCAGTTCATATATTATGGTAGGGGACGACTGCCTGCTTCAGGAAATGCAATAATGATGCAATAGCCATCAGGCAATGTGACATGGGGCTGTGAAAAGGCAGACGTGAAACCCACAGCACCCTTCTTGCTTAAGAGGAACAAGCAGGACTGATCCAGGGAAAGACAGATGCAGGTGGAAGGATGCACACAGCATCCCACCTCCATTTTCCTCCTCTGCTCAAATATGGGCCATTCACATCCATCCTCTATCATTCCCGCAGCTTGTTTTCGCTTGGCTTCTCCCTCCTCCAAAGGCTTGTTACTTCCCATAGAGTTTTTGCATTTTGAAATACTTAATTTTATCCAGGAAAAGCATCAGAAAATGAGTTATGCTTCTTCACTACAGAAAAAAAAATATATTTGTATTGTTTTCCTGTTCCTGATGCAGAGGTCTTTTACCATGGGTTATTGGGAATAATTTGTGATTTTAATGAGTTGTGATTAGTTAAGAAATGGTTCCTCATGTAATAAATACCACACAATAAATTAGAAAATGTATACGAGTTCTTTATACCCACTTAAGGAGAGAAAAACATCGATGTAAATTCTTGTTATGACAAATATAAAAGATAATCTTTTAAAATGCATTTAATTTACTGTAATAGTAAGAACCACTTTATCGATGCCTAAGAGTACAGAAAAAAATGAATACTGGATAATTCAAATCAAATAAATAGCATGATTAAATTCAGTATGGCACTTACTTACAGACACAATCATGTTACCCTTACTAGTTAAAAGAATAATAATAGAAATACCATTTTTGGTTCAAGAATGAAAGACTTCTGTGTAGATGCGAATAAGTAAGGGCTGTTAAACTGCTTTCTTTAGTCTTGATTCTAAATAAGGCAACTCCAGGCTCAAGGGAAGAAGAAATTTTGATTGAAAAGTTTAAACAAAGTAATTATTCTATCAAGTGCAGTGGGGGAGCGGAGCACCACAAAATATCAAACACCTGCAAGCTTCCAAGAAGTTCTCTGCTGAAAAACAGAAGCAGCTGGGTTGAGGAGAGACCATTTTATCAGTAACCAATGGGTTTCTGTGCTCCACTGACCTTGAAGTCAATACCAGTGCCAAGGGCTCACTGTCTGCTGTTTCTTCTTGCATTACTGGTTTGAGACCCATAAAAATGTCAGAGATTTACTATAAATCACAATTCAGTGGGGTTTTGTTGTCTTGGGTCTTTCTGCGGTTTTTTGGTGTTTTTTTTTTTTGTTGTTGTTTGTTTTTTTTTTTGGTTTTTTTTTTCTTTTCTTTATCTGAACATGGCCATATTCATTTGTGAATTATGGGTAAGTAGTTAGCAGAATGTGTCTCATTACCTTTTCCAGGGAGCTTTGCTATCTCTTCAATAGGCAACTTGGTGGATCTGTGCTGATCTTGGTAATGCTGGTGGATGGGGTTAGAGTTTCAGGTAGGAGAGGCTGAGGTGTGAGCCCAGGGTGAAGGATGAAGATTTTCTCATCTCTCTTGCTACTTTTTTTAATCACTTGGATTCAGTTTCTGCTTTGGTAAGGAGACGTTCCATTTTTTTGGCTTCTTTTCCCTGAAGTTGTTGTGTGTATCAAATTTGTCATGGTTTAATGGCTGACTATATTTCCCTGCACTGGAGCCACTAAAGACATTTTCATTTAAGTTGGGATCTTTAAAGAATGATCATCTTATCCATCTGTTCAGAAAGCACAAAGACACAAATCTGGGTCAGAAAAGAGACTTGGAAAAATCTCCTGTACTCAATCAGTTTCTGGCAAGTGAATTTGTCTCAAGACTTTAGGAGCTGGTAGAAAAAGAGAGAAATTAGCTGCAAAAATATTCTTCTATCAGCTCTTTGCTTGGAGCCATGGCAAACAGGTTTTCAGTTTTGTAGATGGTAGCAGAGGAACTCAAAAGGATATTTAACCTTAAGTTATTTTCTTTAATCTTAGAAGAATCAGCCACCCGTTAACATGTCTATATATATATATATATTTATATATAGGAGCATACAATCTTTTCTTTCCTAATCAGGTTTGTGTATCTTTCTTGATTGATTTTTCTTTTTCCTATATCTTTAATAATTTTTCTTCATGACTCCTGCATCCTGTCCAGGCTTTTCTTTCTGTTCTCTGTATGTGATACAGCAGTTAAAGCCTATGGCTCTAGAAGAAATCTGCTTATTTCTTCATTGTTTTTGACAGGGAAAAAACAAAAAAAAAGGTATCAGAGGATCAGATGGCTTAATTATATGTCATTTGGATTGGAGGATGGGAGCAGGTATTTGAGGTATTGGAACTATTTTGTGATAATGTGTTTCTATAAGGATCATCTGTATAGGAACAATAAAAAAAAAAAAAAGGCAGGTTTTGTCCTTGCCTGCCTTTTCTAATCCAGGTTCTAGGACTGGAATCCATAGTCCATAGAAGTCAATAGACTTTCACAAAACTTTGAACTACAGATTCAAATTTTTCAAGGATGAGGACCTTCTACTGCACTTTTATAAAAGTTCCTATTGATTGAATTGGGAATTTGACACATACAGGACTACTGAATTGTATGGTGTTGAGCTGTATTTCAGTGGTTGAATTGTGTTCCTTTTTCCTACTGGAATAACCAGGAACCCAAGAACACTCCCCAAAACAGCTGCCCCCCTTGGCAAAGCTCTTGGCTCTGCGAAGTTGGTACTTGTGTTGAAGACATCTGTGCCTGTTGAAGGCAGTGAGGTCCTCTCAATTGTGATGTGTCAATATTGATTATCATTTATTAATATTAATTGGTAGAAAGGAGCATGACTGAAAGAACAAATAAGGTATGCAGTGCCCACTGTGGAAGGGAGCAAGATGCTTCTGCCAAGCCTGGATGGAGTTGTTCTTTGTTGATAATGAATAACTCCATTTCCCTCAAAGAAGTGACAGGCAACGTCCTTGGAAGTGTTTGGCATAAGTCATAGACATGGAATCACAGACTAGTTTGGGTTGGAAAAGATCTTAAAGCTCATCCAGTTCCAACCCCCTGCCATGGGCAGGGACAGCTTCCACTAGGCCAGGCTGCTCCAAGCCCCATCCAACATGGCCTTGAGCACTGCCAGGGATGGGGCAGCTACACTTGTCTGTGCACCCTGTGCCAGGGCCTCAGCACCCTCATAAGGAAGAACCTCTTCCTAATGTGTAATCTAAATCTACCCTCTTTTCACCACTTCTTTCTCCCTGCTAACTTTGGCTGAGATTTTGTAGTCAACATCTCAGAAATGTAGACCAAGGTCTCTTGAAACAAGTCCTGACTTTACCTTGCAAATGATGATGGCAGCCAGGCTGGCATGCATAGCAATGGTGAGAATCCTGTTCTGGCAAAGAGCTACAAAAATATTCAATAAATTCTGTAGTGTTAGAAAGCTGTAGATACGTCAAAACTTGAAAGGTTTAATGAAAAATTTTAAGTACTTGATTATTAGCATGAGGAGTTTTTTCCGCTTAAAAAGAAGAAAAACTAATTATTAGTTCTTGAGTGCTCTGTGACCACTGATCTTTATAGAGTGCTGTGATGACTAGAGCTGTGTGAATAACTGATGTTTCTGTTCCTTGGCAATGTGGATATGTGGATAAATAGTTCAGAGACAAATTAATTTTTTTTATTTCACTTTCTAGACTGGTGATTTTTAGTTATTTTTGGTAGCTTTCAAATCAAAATGTAAGAAAATGTCAAAGAAAACCTATGTCTTTGGAATTTCTTTTGTTCAAAATATTTCAGTATTCTCAGATTTTTATTCTTTTTATGTTGTTGTGCTTTTACTGATGCCTATGTTGCAGTGAAGTGGAAGTAAATTTGATAGCTGCTTCCCTGGTTTTGTGTTTGTTTGGGGTTTTTTGTTGTTGTTGTTGTTGGTTTTTTTTTTTTTTTTAACTGAAAGAAGGCTTTTGGTAGAATAATTTTGCTTAGATCTAGTGGCAGTGCCTTACATATGGGAATCATTAAGATGTAAGATTAAGAGCCTATCAGCTGAAGGCAATAAAATCAATTTTAAACTTCTGGTGTCCAGAAGCAGGGAAAAGCCTACACTTTGTTAACATGCCCCTTGGGTTGTAACAGTGGAATGCTTAAGGCTGACATGGAGTTTAAGACCCCCATATGGTGACCTCTCGGACCAAGCCACTGAAGACTGCTGTATGTATTTGTGAGTGGAGAGAGACCCTCAGACACCAGAGAAGTTTCCCTCTCCATTTATGTTACTTTTTTTTTGTCCCTGCAGTGTTATGGGTATGGCTCTCTACTAGTACCCAAAGCAGAGAGCTCAAGTGAATTTATAATCACTCCTTTTGTCTTCAGACATGTCCAGCAATGAGCACAGTTGAGGAGTATGTTGCCTATCAGTTCAAAATCCATTAATGTAAAATGTACGGTGTATATGCACACTATTGTATTAAATGCTATATGCATATGCAATACATTAGGAAGATACTGTGTATAATGCAGCCACCATATGTCATATAAAATAAAAATGAAGAGGGTATATGGGCAAATGCTGCACAGCATATGGCAATATGAATATGAACCTCAATCTATAAATAGCTTCTGAAATATCTGTTTTAAAATAAGGAAAGAAACTTGACATAATAGCAATCAAGTAGAAATTCTGCGTCTTTTAAAAGTTCTTGATGTCAAGGAGGCAAAATTTCACTCTAATACTTAGATTTAATATGTACTTCACAAAAAAGTAAATCGTAATATTTTCATGGCAGGCATAGAACTTTATGATTTTTATGATGATCATGGAATTGGGATTCATATTTTATTGACAACACTAATAATATAAAGAAAATACACCGGAAGAAAGACCTTAAAGAGGAATCATGGTGAAGTTGCAGGAAGGAACAGAAAACTTACTGTAATTAAGAATTTATCATAGGTTTTGGAGCTGTTTTCAGAATAGCTGTTGGTATATTCACAGTGCAAACATGTTGATATTAAACAATAAAGAATCATAGAATAGTTAGGGTTGGAAAGGCCCTTAAGATGATCTAGTTCCAACACCCCTTCTATGGGCAGGGACACCTCACACTAAACCATATCACCCAAGGCTCTGTCCAACTTGGCCTTGAACACTGCCAGGCATGGAGCATTCACAAATTCCCTGGGCAACATTCCAGTGCCTCACCACCTTCACAGTAAAGAATTCTTCCTCATATCCAATCTAAACTTCCACAATTTAAGTTTGAACCCATTACTCCTTGTCCTATCACTACAGTCCCTAATGAAGAGTCCCTCCCCAGCATCCCTATAGTCCCCCTTCAGATACTGAAATGCTGCTATGAGGTCTCCACGCAGACTTCTCTTCTCCAGGCTGAACAGCCCCAACTTCCTCACCCTGTCTTCATACAGGAGGTGCTCCAGTCCCCTGATCATCCTTGGGGCCCTCCTCTGGACTTGTTCCAACAGTTCTGTGTCCTTTTTATCTTGAGGACACCAGAACTGCACACAATATTCCAAGTGAGGTCTCACAAGAGCAGAGTAGAGGGGCAGGATCACCTCCC